>JASAMV010001450.1:0-38777 GCA_030248065.1 Rhynchonema sp. JSB1_4 | reverse complement strand
CCCCCCAGCCACACCATTGGTATTGTCTATCTGGCGACTTTTTCATGGAAAACAATGAATTTTCAACCAAAAAAATAGATTCAAAAATCGCAAAAATTATGACAAAAATTAGGTTAAAATCTGAGCCAAAAATTCGGGCCGGGCCGGGCCGGAGATTTGGGGGTTCGGGGTTGGGGTGGGGTTCTATTAATGGGGGGTCAATTAATCGGGGGTTCTATTTTTGATTTCGAGCCATTTAGGGGGGTTCAATTAATGGGGGGTCAATTAATGGGGGTTCTATTTCCGACAAAACGGTACCTACCTACTGTACCTAGGGGGGACCCCCACCCCCCCAGCCACACCATTGGTATTGTCTATCTGGCGACTTTTTCATGGAAAACAATGAAATTTCAACCAAGAAATAGATTCAAAAATCGCAAAAATTATGACAAAAATTGGGTTAAAATCTGAGCCAAAAATTCGGGCCGGGCCGGGCCGGGCCGGAGATTTGGGGGTTCGGGCCGGGCCGGGCCGGAGATTTGGGGCTACGGATCGGGTCGGGCCGGGCCGGAGATTTGGGGGCTCGGGCCGGGCCAGCCAAACCCGGCCCGATTGCGACCTCCAGTGGTGTCGTTGGGGGGGGAAGGGGGGTTACCCCCCTAGTATCCGGTATCCGGTATCTTGATTTTTTCATCCAGGGGTATCCGGTATCCTGACCAGAGGTGGGAATCGGGCCGGGCCGGGCCGACTTTTCGGACTGTCGGGCCGGGCCGGGCCGGGGTGGCCGGCCCGAAAAGGCCCGAGATCATCGAATTTCAATAAAAAAATCGTGATTTTTCAGGCTAAATTTGCCAAAATTTCTCACGATTCTGCAAATTAGTACCGACTTCCATGATTATCAGGTATTTTTAAACGAAAAAACAGTAATTTTTGCACCAAAAAATTGCTTCAAAATATCATCAGAAAAAGTCGGGCCGAAAAAATCGGGCCGGGCCGGGCCGGACCGAGGTAACCCGGCCCGATTCCCACCTCTGATCCTGACTTTTTGTCCAGGGGTATCCTGCCCTAAATTTTTTCCGAAAACCGTAAAAATCGCCCATTTTTACTTCCAAAATGCTCAAAATCGCTTGCTGGCGCAAGCATAACTCCCGAAATGACCATTTTTTTACGGTTTCAACACCGATTTTGCTCGATTTTCCTCTTAACAAATTGACCTTTTTTGAACAACCCCCCTGGGTATCCGAGATTTTTTATTTTAGGGAGCAACCCCCCCTGGTATCCGAGATTTTTCATTTTGGCTATCCGGTATCCGAAAATTTTGGATTTTGGGTAACCGGTATCCTGACTTTTTGATTTCCCAACGACACCACTGGCGACCTCTGTTCGAAAGTTAGGGGAGAAAAATAAAAGACCCCCTAAACTGACCCCCAGTGAAGAAATGGAGCCCCCTTCTCACCCCACTTGCTTTGCCAAACCACCAACCGTTTCAACCACTATATTCCGCTCTTCCGAGTTGGTTCCATTTTTGGTTGTCCTTTCGCTTCGCTTCGTCGCTGCTTCTATTTTCGCCTTTCGTTTCACCGTTGCTCGATGTTTTCGTTTTGTATCAGTCAAACCGGCACCCCTGTTAATCTTTTTTCTCGACATTATTGTAGCGTGAATCTGAAATACATGGTTTGAAAGCGGAATAGGCGGGCCGGAACAGGCTAGCTGGCCCAAAAAATAGTTAGTAGAACTTAGCGCCAGCCCGGGCGGGGTCGAAAAAGGGCGCGCGCGCCGTTTTCATGCTTAGGCTTCGTTTAGGCTTTAGCGTAGGCTTTTACTGAATTCAACGAGGTTTAAACATGCAATCAACTCGCTGCTGTTTCTCCCAAAAACAGGGCCAACAAGAGAAAAAGAAACCACGTGTAAAGAAACACACACGCGCGCGCGCCAACAACAGCCAATCAGCAGCCGACTCCGCCCCCTTTTGCGCGGGAAATGTCGGCCATTTTCTCACGCAACTTTGTGGCGGGTTTTCTCGCGATAGAAGTGATGTTTCAAAAATCGGGCTCTGTCTAGGACACCTCCACATCCAGACGAGTCGATTGATATGTAACTTGGCCGACTTCATTCAGTTTCCTAGGGGGGGGGAGAGGAGAAAAAAAAAAGCAGGAAATTTGGGTGGGCGGGCGCACGCGTTTTTTCGGGGTGTGTGGAACCCCTTTCTCCTCCCCCGGCCGGGTTGTTTTTTCTGCGTTTTGTGCCCGCTGGTTTTCGGCGTTATCGCAATAATAAAATTAGCGAAAGCCCAACCCCCGCGCTCCCGCCCGCCCCCCCGATTTTAACACTACAGGTATAGCAAAATTTCCGATAATCTGACCTGCTGATGTTTCATTCCGCGTTGCGAATTTTTTTTCCCCACACAAACACTATTGAATACGTAAGCTATCTTGTGAATATGTCGCCAATAAGCTAATGCCACGATGTCTTCTTTGTTTTGCTGTTGCCTAATTCCGGTGCTATACTAACGTATAGACCCTGATTTAGCAACGGTTGGGAGCTCATGCAAGCGCCCAGCCACACACAAAAACTGGTCATAAATGGCCCAAAACACCAAGTACACGGATTGAGCCTGAGCGTGAACTGTTACTGTTGCCAGCAACAACAACATGAGACAATGGTCATGAAAGGACCATGGACGTACAAGCCAGTCTTTCTCGTACTGAAACAAGACCACGTATTTCTGGTGGTGGTGGGTATACAGTCTACTGAGACATGTTGCGACAGAATCTGGCTTCTTTTTTGAAAAAAAACACCAAATTCCATTGCAAATGCTATCCAATAGACACTGCACCGCACCAACAATACTTTTATTCCATCTTTTCTTTTCTGCATCAGACACTTGAAAAAATTAGAAACAGACATAAAAAATTCTGACTCACAAAAAACTGACAAAAGAGGTGTATCACAATCAGGTAGGCACACGCTGACAGCTGCAGTAACCAACCAACCTGGCCAAGTAAGCACAGACATGTATCATGCATTTTGTGCACAACCATGAGTAGAACGGCAGACGTCATTTTTCGGTAACACAAACACCCAAAAAACAGTCAGCCGATTTGGTAACGCGCCCATAATGCTGGTTGCATCACGCGATTACGTGCTTTGTGTCTGTTTCCTATCTATCCGCCCCCACTGATGGTTGGCTGAATTTTTTCAGCAGAGTCGCCGCCGAGCCGCGGTGTTCCTGAAAGGGAGAAAAGAATCAAACAAAAATAGCGCGCACAGAATTTGGCATTTCCAGTCAGATAAGCTACAATGACACAAAGAAACGGTCCTGAAAGTAGGGACCGCGAACAGGATCAGCTTATCAAGCCGATTAAATTTAATCGAGTATTCTGACCTCAATCGAATCAGCATCATCCTCTATCCTTCGCAGCAGCACGCACAGATCACGGATTTGGTCATCAGATGCTTTCATATTGTCGGACTCACTCAGCGCACACAACAGTTTGAGCAGATTCTCTCTGGCTGTTGAATTTGGTTCGGTGGATTTCAGCAATGTGATTGCAGACTCAAACAGACCCAAGTCGATTAGCGTGGAGCGAGCTGAGAGAATCGGAGTATTTCATTATTATTCGCATTGGAAATGTTTCACTCCCGGCTGCCTATATCAGCACGACAACATCCGCTGATGGTTCCGTCATGCGGCGCCTTTTTTAATCCCCGAAGTCCTGCAGAACTAAACAAAATCCAACCTTCTTCATTGGCGACCATTTGAGTGAAAAAGAACGCAATTTTAGCCACGAATCTTTCGTTGTCAGGAGATGATCGTAAAGCCAGCAGCAGGCGTTCAAAACCATTCAGTTCAATAAACAATTGTTTGTTTGGTCCGTTGCTTCGCACCATCCCTGCAACACGAAGTTATTTGTATAAATAGTGATTCGAAGCAGATTCAATGGCAAGGAACACCTGAGATCGCGCTGAGCACAGCACATTTTGTGCTTTCATCTGTCTCGATTTGTATCAATTCCAACAGTAGCTCCAGAACACCGGCTTCACGTAATTTTCTGAAAATTGAAAAAATAAATTAAAATAGAATACGCACGACGAAAAAAATCACCAACGTTTGACAATAATCATGATTTTGCGAGAGCACCGCAATGAGACGCGCGATATTGGCGCGAAATTCGGCATGCGAACTTTGCATGTACGTTGGAATGATGCGAAAAGCGCCGATTTTGTGGAAATCTGTGAGGTTTGACATTGATAGATGATAAGAGAAGTGTTATTTTTACGAACAGCGAGGACGTTGCACGACCATCGTGATGCTGTGTGGGAGTGGGATAAATAGCAGCTAACCAGTCGCCAAGTCCAGATCATCACACAAGTCGAGTAGTGCTTCAAACGCAACGATCGCCTTACGTTTCTCATCGTCTGTCGGATTAACAGCGTTGAGCTCGCATAAAACTTGCACGTGACTGAAACAATCGCACAATTTTAACAAGCGTTTCGCTCTGAGATAAGATCATATAGCATATGTTTTGAAACATATGCAAGCGATTTGTTTTGAAACAAAGGCCATTCCATTTTGGTGGTGAACAGAAAACAAAAAACGGCCTTCACATTTTACCTGCACATTTGCTTCACCGGGTCGCTGGTGTTGACGAATTGACGCATGGCGTCTTGCAAGAATTGTCGATCCTGTAGGGAAACAAATAGTGAGCTGTCTGTCATTGATCAGCGCGTACTTCGACGCAGTGCTGTGGCTGGGGGGAGGGGGTCTGCAGTAAAATTGCAGGCAAAGAATGGCTTTTTTCGCCTTCTGACGGACCATAGGGTATCTTGGGTAGCCTCTGGGGGTGGGGGAATCCCGAGTAACTCCGAAACCTCCCCCCGCCAGTGTAGTACTTGGTCATGGTTAGTGTACCTTGGGGGGACCCCCACCCCCCAGGAACTACACTGGTCCCACCAGTGTAGTACTTGGTCAGGGTGTTGACGATAGATAGATTGGGACCCGAAATGTGTTGACGATAGATAGATGACCCAAGTCCGAAATCTGGGGGCGGGGTCGGGTCGACCCAAACTTGTTGACGATAGGGATAGATAGATGGTGGGGGTCGCCAAAAATCAAGGTATAGTATAGTGTACTAAGTAGATAATAATGTGTAAATATTAATGAAAATGTACTTAGATGTGCTAAATCCGCGCGTAGCGCGCGATTTTTTGCCTATTTGGGGTGAAAAATACCGATTTTGAGCCATTTTGAGTCAAAAATGTCAATTTTGGGTTCGAAATGTGTTGACGATAGATAGATTGTTCCCAAAATTTGTTTACGATAGATAGATGAAATCAAAGTGTTGACGATAGATAGATGAATTTGGGGGGACCACCCCCCCCAAGTACTACCCTGCTCCCCCTAGCCTAGGGTATCGTATCTTGGATCGATTGGCCTGCCACCGCACTGACGGGGGGCTCTATTCGCGGGAGGGGGGCTGTATTTAGAATTTTACGGTAAATTACTGACCCACTGAGCACCAATGGTGTAGCAGGGGGGGGGTTGGGGGTCCCCCCTTGGTACAGTAGGTAGGCAGGTTGACGCTCCATCCTGGTACAGTAAGTTGCTATTTTTGGCTCAAAATGGTGTAAAATTGGTATTTTTCACTCCAAATAGGCGAAAAATTGCGCGCTACGCGCGAAACCAGCATTTTAGAGTACATTTTCATCAAAATTTCAACCTAAAAAATTTTCTCCCCCCCCTCCCTAGCTCGGCCGCAGTGTTGGAGGTACTCTGGAGGGGGGATACCTACTGTACCAGAGCCGATGGCCTGGGGGTTATGTACCTGGGGGGGTTGGGGGGGGGGTTGGGGGGGTTAGGTTTTGGGGTGAAAATTTTTAATGTGTTTATTATGTGTGGAATCGTGTGAAAACGTAGTATTTGCTCGCGTAGCGCGCGAATTTTGGGTAATTTGAGGCCAAAACCACTGATTTTACACTAATTTTGGCCATTTTGGTCAAAAATTGGCACTTTTGAGGCAAAATCGGGGGGATACCTACTGTACCGGGGTGGAAATCGGGGGGGATACCTACTGTACCATGCCAAACATCGGGGGGGATACCTACTGTACCAGGCGAGGGGGATACCTACCGTACTGGGGGGGGCTACCCCCCAAACCCCCCCCCCCCACCTCCAACACTGCTCGGCCGGTACAGTAGGTAGGTTGCCGCCCCACATTTTTGGTGGTACAGTTTACAAGTAGGTTGCCGCCCCGCCTGGGTAGCTACACCACTGCTGAGCACAATAACAACAAACCTCGTCCGTCATCTGCATCACCCTCGATTCAGTTGTGTTCACCGGATCCGACGCGCCAACACGAGAGGCGAACTCCAGCAGCGCTCGCCAATATGAATCGGGCACGTTGGAATGTGATTCACCCATCTTGCTTTGCTTGATTTTTTTTCGTTCAGCGTTTCTCACAGTTTTGCTCACCTGCACAAAACTGACGGACGGGAGCAAATGTCTGAATTAACAAAATTAAGCCATACCGCAACCCCAGCACCAGCCACAAAAGTGCACAGAAACTGAATCACAAAAGCACATTTTTTAAACATGCTTCTCCAACAAAATTTTGCAAATCTAGACTTTTTTAACCATTTTTTCCTTTTACCATAAAACCTTAGGCTCGGGCCGCGCCAGGCAGCGATTTTGGATTTTCAAATCGGGCCGGGCCGGCGGGCCGGAGATTTGGGGGGACCGGGCCGCAGTGTAGTTCCTGGTCCGGAGGGGGAGATAGCGGACAGCGGACCCTCCGTTTTTTTCGGAGGGGGAGATAGTGTACCCCCGAGGGGGGGGAAGGGGGGGGGAAGACCCAAATTCAGGAAAAAGTCACTTTTTGAGGTAGAAAATTTGACCTATTTTTGCCCCTTTTTGGAAAAAATTCTTCAGAAAAAGGGTATTTTGGCGACTTTTGAGAACATTGACCTGAAAATCACTCATTTTTGGCCTAAAAATGCCCATTTTAGGCCTAAAAATGCCTATTTTAGGCAAAAATTGGGGGAGATAGTGTACCCGGAGGGGGAGATAGGGGGATAGTGTACCACCTGAGGGGGAGATAGTGTACCCGAGGGGGGGACCCCCCCTCCCCCCCAGGAACTACACTGCCGGGCCGGGTCGGGCCGAGCAGCCCGGCCCGGTCCGGTATGCCCAAATTCGAACGAAATTACCATTTTTTTGAACCAAAATTTTCAAAATTTTTGCGCTTCGCGCAATAACATTTCCTAGTTCTTGATCTTGTCAGTCATCGTTTTGAAGAAAGAAGCAGTGGTGTAGCTACCCATACCCAGGCCTTTGCAATCAACCCACTGTACCACCAAAAAAGCCTGCCTGCCTGCAATCAACCCACCCAGTGGCAGTGGTGTAGCTGGGGGGGGGACCCCCTAGGTACAGTAGGTAGGTTGCCGCCCCTCGCCTGGTACAGTAGGTAGGTTGCCGCCCCTCCCCTGGTACAGTAGGTAGGTTGCCGCCCCACCTAACTTTTCACCCAAAACATTCATTTTTGGCTTAAAATTGCATAAAATTAGCATATTTGTCTGCAAATAGGCGAAAAATCGCGCGCTGCGCGCGAAATTAGTGTTTTAGGCCACATTTTCTTCAGTATTTAGACACAAAAAATTTTGGTTTCCAGATGACCCCCCAATTGGTACGACCCCCCCCCCTAGCTCGGCTGGTACAGTAGGTAGGTTGCCGCCCCGCATTTTGGGTGGTACAGTTAGGTTGCCGCCCCGCCTGGGTAGCTACACCACTGAACCCACCTACTGCACCGACCGGCCGAGCTAGGGTGGGGTGGGTGGGGTCATCCGGGAACAAAATTTTTATGCATACATATGGATGAGAATGTACTCTTAAAGTGACTCTACAATTGATCGTTGACCGCGTTTGTTTGCAGTCATGTTTTCAGAAAATGAAGACTAGGTATCAGAAACCCAGATTTAGGAAATAGATTTTCAAGTCGTTGCTTTGTGATGTTTCACGGAGCCCACACATTTTTACAGGAGCAGAAAAAATGAAAAAAGTTTGAGGCAGGCCTGTGCGAAACACAAGGTAATCCAATAGAAGATATTTTCAGCGTTTTATACTCAGACGTTTTTCTGTTAAACGATATATAAAGCATTGTGCGAAACGCCATGTGTGATAAATAATAAACGAAACACTCCAAAAAATCAAGCCTTTTTAAAGCACCCTTTTACTCTGGCATAATTTTAAGCATCTGTGGTGAATGAAATAAGTTGTCAATTAGAAATAAAAATCGTCTAATTATCTAGTATTCAGGATGTGCTTTTCGTTTTTCAAAACCCTACACAGCTCACACAATGTTTACCACAACATGCGCAAGGCAGCCATTCAGACCACGCACAGCGCACACACAACGACAACACACAGCCGGCCGGGGATAATGTTTCAGCTTTGTGTGTGTGCGCTGTGGGAATGGGTGCCTTGCGCATGTTGTGGTAAACATTGTGTGAGCTGTGTAGGGTTTTGAAAAACGAAAAGCACATCCTAAATACTAGATAATTAGACGATTTTTATTTCTAATTGACAACTTATTTCATTCACCACAGATGCTTAAAATTATGCTAGAGTAAAAGGGTGCTTTAAAAAGGCTTGATTTTTTGGAGTGTTTCGTTTATTATTTATCACACATGGCGTTTCGCACAATGCTTTATATCTCGTTTAACAGAAAAACGTCTGAGTATAAAACGCTGAAAATATCTTCTATTGGATTACCTTGTGTTTCGCACAGGCCTGCCTCAAACTTTTTTCATTTTTTCTCCTCCTGTAAAAATGTATGGACTCCGTGACACATCACAAAGCAACGACTTGAAAATCTATTTCCTAAATCTGGGTTTCTGATACCTAGTCTTCATTTTCTGAAAAAATGACTGCAAACAAACGCGGTCAACGATCAATTGTAGAGTCACTTTAAGCGCTAATTTCGCGCGTCAAGCGAGATTTTTCGCCTGTGTGGAGTGAAAAATAACGATTTTAAACCATTTTAAGCCAAAAATTATACCTACAACTGTACCAGCCGGGGCGGCGACTTACGTACTGCATCAGGATGGCTCGTCAATCCACCTACTTACCCCTTCCCCTCAGCTGCACCAGTGAAAACAAGTATTCTGCAGAAAATTTTCGAATTTTTTTCAGCTTTTTGGACTTTTTCAGTTTTCGGCCCTTGAAAATTTGCTGACCGGGCCGGGCCGGGCCGACCTCAAGCCAAAACGGGCCGGGCCGGGCCGACCTGCAGCCCTCCACCGGGCCGGGCCGGGCCGACTTTACCCGGCCCGTTTCCGATCTCTGTCTCGTGGCACGGTGCCGTTGGCAGAAGATTGACTAATTATACGGAAATCCACCCGTTTTGTGTGTGCTTAAGCATAGTCCCATACTTAAGCTTTAGGCTTCTATTTCAGGCTTAGGCTTACCAGTCTGAATCAAATAAAACACACAGCCACGACGAAAAACGGCTGTATCTCTCGTGCACGCGTGCTCGATCGGGTGGATTTCCGTATACCCTAAAAACCTAAATAGAGCCCCCCCGGAATAGAGCCCCCCTCGGAATATCGATCGAAAATAACACCGGATTTGGAACGCTCTCGCTGAGAAACGAAAATAATTTTTTGAAAATGGGGTCAGTGAATTAATAGAGCCCCCCCCCTTGTATTTAGGTTTTTACGGTACCGTAAAAACCTAAATACAGCCCCCCCCCCCCCGGAATAGAGCCCCCCCCCCCGTAATACAGCCCCCCAAAAAGGGGTCAGTGAATTAATAGAGCCCCCCTGAGTAACATCCCCTATACAGTAGTGTATTAAGGCTTGATAGTTGTGGACAGGTACATTTATGCACGTTTCTTGTTCGTTCAGAGCACGTAATACGCCTCTTATTGACCAATAGACACGAATAAATGCGATTACAAGCAGTGTAATGGCAGGCCCATGTGTGGGAGGTAAGTATGATGCGGGGTTGGGACCGGAAGCGTGAGAGGTATGATTTTGGTCACCCAAAAAGGCGAAAAAACACCGTTTTTGTGGCACTCCCGGAATATACGGGACCTGACCAAAATAGGCCAAATGGGCTCTGAAAGGACATAAAACTTTTCCTGGGGTTTTCATGGATGCTGAAAACGACGGAAAGTATTTTAACACCATTAGATCTGCAAGCCTTGTGTTATTTTGTCCCAAATCATTGCCAAAATATCGGTTGGCGGTGATGCTTAGACGGGTTCGAATCCCACCGTCGGACAACCACCTAGAAGTGTGAAGCTGAACTTTTTTTGGATTTTATGCTTTGTATGGACAGGTCTTCCTGGCTGGTGCCTAAGCCTAAGCCTATTGCTAAACATAAGCCTGGGGACAGTGCTGTGGCTACTTTTGCGGGGCGGGTAGGGTACATAGGTGGAAAAAATCGGGGCGGGTAGGGGGGTAGTGTACCTGGGATTTTGGGGGGGGGGGGGAAATCCGGTTTGGGGGGGGGGGGGGGGGGAAGATTTTTCGGGGCGGGTAGGGTACAACACAAGTTTTTTCGGGTGCCTGTTTTTATGTACTAAAAAGTGCATATATCGCGCGCAGCGCGAGATTTTTTGCACTTTTTAGGGTTTTCGGTCGAAATTTGGGCATTTTTGACCGAAAAATGGGCATTTTTGACCGAAAAATGGGCATTTTGGGGGTAAAAATCGGGGCGGGTAGGGGGGTAGGGTACAAGAGCGGGGCGGGTATGGGGGTAGCGTATAGGCAATCCAGCCGCTGATGTCACCGCCGCGAAATCTACAGTATACCAGAGTCTGAGCCATTACACCGTTTTTCGACTTAGGGCGCCCTTAGTCATAGTGGAAAATGGAAATGGAAATGCAAAAAATAATCTATGTCCAAGTTTTCCATTTCCATTTCCAATATGACTAAGGGCATACTGGAAATGGAAAATGGAAATGAAATAAAACATTTACTGCAGCAGCCATGTTTTGACATGTGACAAAAACATTTTCTGTTCCACTCAATTCTCGGCCGCTGATTGGTCAAATTTCACACTGAAAATGTTTTGTTTCATTTCCATTTTCCATTTCCAGTATGCCCTTAGTCATATTGGAAATGGAAATGGAAAACTTGGACATAGAATATTTTTTGCATTTCCATTTCCATTTTCCACTATGACTAAGGGCGCCCTTACGTATACATGAAGCGATTTTTATTTGGTTCAATGTTCCATGCTGTTTCATTTCATGCCACGCAGCTGAGTACTGTGCAAGCCGAATGGCTCTGAAGAGGTACAATTTTATAACACAGGGTATTTTTCTTTTTGCCACAGTTTGAGATAGAGTTGCTCCACTAATTTTGACCAGCGTAAAAGTTATTCCTCTACTGCTAATGAACATCTTTTACGCTGGTCGAAATTAGTGGAGCAACTCTATCTCAAACTGTGGCCCAAAGAAAAATTCCCTGTGTTGTAAAATTGTACCTCTTTAGAGCTGAGTATAGAGCACTCAGCTCAGACGCGTGGCTGAAAAGCAGCCTGAAACATTGAACTACGTAAATATCGCTTCATGTCTAAGTCGAGAAGCGGTGGAACATCTCAGCCTCTGGTATACTGTAGATTTCGCGGCGGTGACATCAGCGGCTAGATTGCCTATACCAGGCCGGGGCGGGTAGGGTACCATTGGGGCCCCCCCCCCACGCATGTTGGGAAAAGCTAGTCCCGTTGCCTTGACAGAGAAAAAACGCGAATTTTCGATTTCGCGGTAGAAGGCACGGGTTGGCTCAAGGTTTGGCCTAAGCCTAAGCCTAAGCCTAATAGTAAGCCTAAGCCTAAGCCTAAGCCCAAGCCTAAGCCTGAGAAAAAGGGAAGTCAATTTTGAAACGGGACTAGCTTTTCCCAAAACCCCCCCCCCCCGGTGGGGGGGGGGTGGTTGGGGGGGGGTGGGTGGGGCTGTGTTGGATGATAGATGCCCCCTGGGGGGGGGGGTCGACCCAAACTTGTTGACGATAGATAGATGGTGGGGGGGGGGGTCGCCAAAAATCAAGGTATAGTATAGTGCATTAAGTAGGTAATAATGTGTAAATATTAATGAAAATGTGTATAGATGTACTAAATCCCCCCGTAGCCACAGCACTTTTTTGCCTTTTGGGTTTTTGGTTTTTGGGAAAAGCCTTTTGGGGTGGAATGTGTTGACGATGATATTGTTCCCAGAATTTGTTGACGATAGATAGATTTGCCCATAAGGAGGAGAGGAAAGAAGAAAGAAGAAGAGAGGGGGGAGGGAGGGGGGGGGGGGGGCCCCCCCCCCCCCCCCCCAAGTACTACCCTGGGGATAAGGTACAAACAGGTGGACAAGAGCTCCAAGCAGCTTGTCAGGCTTATTCAGGTTCAGTCAGGTTTTTAGGTGTTAGGCTTAGCTGCGATGTCAAAATGGTTTCCATAATCGTTTTCAGCGCCTCTGAAAACCACAGGAAAGGATTTATCGCATTTCAGTGCCGATTCAGAAGTTTTCTGGCTAGGTCCCGTATATTCCGGGACGGGAGTCAATTTTGGCCAAAAATTGAGGTAAAAATAGTACTTTTTCAAAATTTTCGCCGAAAATCGCCTAAAAATAGGTATTATGGGTGGGTTTGCGCGCGGAGCGCGCGATTTTTGCGAAAATAAGGTCGAAAAACACCGATTTTTGCCTTAAAACGGTATAAAATTGCTTGTGAGAGGTATGATTTGGATTGGAGTTGTGAGAGGTAAGTACTCAACCCCCCCCAACCCCCCTCGGGTTTTGTGGTAGGTAAGTACTGAGAGGGGGTAACCCCCCCCCCCCCCCCCCCCCCCCCCAGCCACTACTATGATTACAAGCGAAAAAATATCCTTTCAAACCCCTTTTGGGGGGTTTTTGGGGGTATTTCTGGGAACAATTTTTTCAGGTTCGGGTCAGTGAATTAATAGAGCCCCCCCGGAATAGAGCCCCCCCCGTAATAGAGCCTCCCAAAATGGGGTCAGTGAGTTAATAGAGCCCCCCCCTTCTATTTAGGTTTTTACGGTAATTATAGTCGCTCGTGTTGGCAGTATTTTCCGCAATTTCAAAATTTTCTTTCCAATTGATTTTCTCAGTTCCCGCTTCCTTGGTGGTTCCGGAACAGGAACTGCGTCATGTGCCACCGTGCGTGGCAGTACCATGATGCCGCAGATGTGTCCAGTATATACATCGTGCGCATATATGCTTTATGCTCGCATGAAGCATCACTGCTTGAGTAAATGACCAGAGTTCACAAACTATGAGTAACTTTTGTCCCATTCAGCTTTTCGCCCTCTCTACTTGCCCGTGTTCACGGAGGCCCGGTGCATGACGCTTGGGGATGAAACTCGGACAGAATCTTTTGTAATGTTATAGTAATATTTTATTGTAATATAGTAACTTTTGTAGCAAACACCACGTTTCATGTGTAATTCGTACATCCGTCCCGTGTCCCTTCTCAAATATTCTCGCTGTGCCCGACACTGGTTATACAGGCTATTCGTGAGTTGACAAGCCAGCTGATCGCGTGAGCATGTCATGTTGTTGCCATGATCATCCTAGGCGCACAATCAAGCTACTTCAATCATAAAGCTGACCTCACGTACACAAGCCTACAGTTGGATTGCAGTGGGACACGTTAACGACTCACACGCCAGCAGCTCATCCAAGGTTGGTTCAAGCATCGATTATTCTGTTTTCGCAGCAGGACCAGTCCCGGGACACTGCGTCGTGCCGGTTTACGTCTGACGACGTGGCGTTGGTGCTGGATTTGTGCCTGTTGCGATTTCAGTATAAACAGATTGTTATATACTTTTCACACACTTTGTGAAGCTGTCCAAAAATGGCCACCGAACTAAACATTGGTCAACTGAATCAACCACCATCGGTACTCAGTGGCGGGGCCCACACGGTGGTTGAGATCGAGAATCCGAGAGGTTGACTATTTGTGTTATTTTCTCATTTATTTTTGTTTTGGACAGGTGGTGCACCAGATCATCATCAGTATCAGTTCACATGTTGCCTCACAGACCAAGTCCCGATCCCACCCCTGGACGTGTCCGTAATCCGTGAGCCCGAAGCACAAACAATTGACCAGACGAGCGCAGTGCAACCGGCCAAACCAAATCTGCTCACTTTGTGCTTCAACATCAGTGCCCTGTTTGGGGAGGCCGCTGCTCAGGAACCAAACAATCAAGTTCAGGTGCGACGAAATCACCTTTGTGGCGGGCCATCATGGCCAATGTCAAACACGCTGTTCGATCACGTTCGGATTTGCTTTGGTCACGACTTTTTACACAACTGATTTTTCGAGAATTATATTGATGTCACGTCACCGCCGCCAGAGTTATTCAATTGTATCCAGCTACTGGAGAATAACACGTATGTACGTCAAAAACACAGAAACATCGTTAATGCAAGAGTGATGGAATCAATCGGCAACACCGGGCCGATATATCTTACGCAATACATTATCTAACAAAGCTGTCAGAAATATTTCAGGTGCGTTTCTTCGAGTGCACGCGCCTGGCCGCAATTCTGCTGCAAAAAATTATTGATGAAACATCACATGCCACACTGCACATTGCGTTGAAGACGTTCGACGAAGGAATCATGTACTTGCGATTGGCCGTCCAGAATCCTGGGGATTTGTCAAGTTTGCGTAATTCTATTGATAATTTTTTGCGCAACAAGCCGAACGAAAGCAACATCACAAAATCATGCAGAATTCCCGCAAGCCATGTCGCAATTCCGATCTGCATCCAAGCAAGTTGAGGAGCTCTACAGTGATGGCACCCAGCTCAACAAACGCACCCGATTGCGACTGGTCACCGTAATTTTGTCGTTGTGCATCATGAAAATGGTTATATTTGAGAATAAATCCTGTATCAGTTTTATTATTTTCGTCACAATTTTTGTTCAGATCAACTCTGAGGTGCCGGAGCTAACGTTTTCGTTGATCGGTGAACGGCTGAATGTGATGACACACAATAAAGACATCAGGTGAGGGGCAAACGGCCATGAAACTTGCTGAAATCATAAACAATTGTTAAATTTATTGCAGATTGGCCGCCATCCGCGCGATCAAACGAATGGAGCCAGAGAATCACGTGGAGATGAGTGAGAAGAAAAAGAAGAAGAAGAAGAAAAAGAAAGCAAAAGAGAAAGACAAAACGATGAAGGTTATACACCTTTTCTAGCATCAAAAGGTTGTTGCAGCAAGAGAATTCTGTCGTGAACTGCAGACAACCAAACTCGAATTTCTCTGCATGAGCCTTGCCGAGTGCATGCACAATCGTTTGGGAGCATTTGGCGCCTGGGAGGTCTGGGTCGACATTCTACGTACGGCTGTGACGGCATCAGGGTCTAGCGAACATATTGGTGCGTTCCTGTTCCGGTTCCAGTTCTTGGTAATCCGAACCTGATTGTGTTTCACCTTGATGATTCAGGCGAACTGCATTACCTGTTCGATTTGTGCCTGAACCGATTGGCGCCCAGGGAGAATTTCGTCGACATCGATGGTGAAATAGTGAGGGTACGTATCAGTATTGTCATCGGTCAATGAAACATCATCGAATAATGGTGTTCTCTTGCCAAATCAGGCAATGTCCCGTGTTCGTTACGTGTGTCTGGACGAGACAATCGACTACACAAAGTCAGTGTCGTCAGAGGAAGAGTCGGACTTTGACATTCGTTCGGCACGCGTCCGCCGACCATCCGCAGAGTTGCTGTGGGATATGGACGGTTGGGTGATGTTTCAATTATGCACTTGGGCACTGCAGAAACTGAAGTTGTCATTCTGCGCGTTTGCACAGACAGTGACGTTTCACGAAAGCATATAAAAGCGGATCGCTGATTTTTTAGGTCATCAGGATTATTAGGTCGTTTCGCACTGACGATGACCTGGTGCACCGCCTACTTGCACCTGTAGTATCTGTGAATAGTATCTATTGGCGAGAACGGCGGCAACCAGCGCACAGCTCACACGATTTTGTCTAAACGCGAGTCAGTGCCGGATCCAGCTTTTGGCCAAGGGAGGGGCCAAATCTAGAATCTTATCTAGTGCTTGTTCCATTTTTGAAAAGTCATTTTTACCTGGTGCTTCTTTAATATTTCGCGCTTTTTATGCAAAATGTGGCGGCACTTTTAACGCGCGCGAAGCCAAATTTCGTGGAAAATGGGTCTATGTGACGCACGAAGCGCGCGATTTTCTGAACCTTTGAAGGGTGTCAGAGTGAAAATCTGGCGACTTAGGGTCCTCTTTCTTACTTCCTTCCGAAACGGTGCCAAATGGACCAAAGGGGGCCATGTGTCCCTGGATCCGCCCTTGGTATTCAATATCAGTCAATTCCATGCGTTTTCTGAGGGAAACACCATCCGGTTAACACACCGAAATTATCGTTCGATTACAGACGTGTGCAGCGGACCATGCAAGATGAGTTAGAGACCATGGGAACCGGCGTGTTGGATTTCGGCTGCCGTTTCAATGATTGCTTTCTGACTTTTGGTTTTTTTTGTGACTGGCAATTTATCATCAAGAAAAATTGACCTCCAATTCATCAATGTTGCTGGAAAACTTCAGTGTGACCATGACCAAACCATATTTTCACCTTCATACATTCTTCTCATTGATAAAGTGATAAAAATATAAGACAATCAGCGAATGGAAAAACACAAACACAAAATAATCATGAATGCAACTGCAAAATGGTGACTGGAACAATATCAAACAGACCTACTGTATGTACCTATTCGTGCCCCTATAAGTGATTCTTATAATGATCGATAACGATAAGTCCTGTAAAAGTGTGCGTCCACAAAAACGAAACGTCAAACAAACACAAACACAACCATTAAGAGCTTTAACTAAAAATTTATTGTAAAATAAACAACCCGAGAGTAAGAAAGAAAGAGAAAATATTGAAAGAAACAACATCAGTTGAGTGTGCAAACGAAAGACAGTGAATGAAATACAGGCAATAAATCGAATGAAGTACAGAAAAGCTCAATATGAGTGAATAATAGCACGGCATTCAACGGTAAACGTACGATCCACAGTCACAAATCAATCTTCTGATGATCCCCGGACTTGAGTGGGTGTTACTGTACCAAGAAGGCATGGTAATGGGGAACGGTACATTCCAAAATTCTTGCGAACAAACATATGCTTTGTCCAACTGGGATTTGAGCCCAGGTTCAACAGCTGGTCAGACAAATTCCCGATAGGCGGAGAACCTGGGTTCAAATCCCAGTCGGATAAAGCTAATTTTAGTTCACAAAGTATTTTAGTATGTATAGGTACGTTCCTCCTTATCATGCAATATTGTCTGCTGCCAAAAAGCAAACGTACATTGCCTATACCAAGGCATATCCACGGATGTCATCAAACCAAAAATTTGCGAATTGCCAACTCTACAGAGTAAAAATCTGCTCATGTGATCAAATTTCGACAAATTGAGAAACTTGAACACAGAAGGTACCAAAACTGATGAACGAACAGGAACCACGGTGCGAACAACAACGGTGCGCTTTAATACGGAAATTTGAGAATTTGTTGCTATCGAATCAAGCACGAACGAACAAACGGTAATCATATGGGGTGGTATGTTCGAAACTGTACAAGCTCGATCGTAAGCTCGGTCCGTGTGTAAGCTCAGTGTAAAAATGAAACATTCCACGTTTACAGCAAGCAATATTTCATGTTTATACCACCGACCGAGCTTACGCCGACCTTTACACCCAACTGACGTTTACACCCTTTCGAAAATTCCACCCGTCTCTGTGCGTCTAAACAGTAATCTCTCATCTAAATAGTCATCCTTTCATAATCTGCTGTATCATTTTCGCACACGTTTCCAGAAACACAACCGTATGACTGGGTGTCACCGGGGTGCCATGTCCGTTTGTGGTCGTGTAACCCACGTCAGCGGACGTGCACATCGAGTCGTAGTCTGAGTCCGGATCGTAGGATGTTGTTGCCAGATCGAATACGGCCGTGCCATACAGCTTGAACAGTCTGTCCCATTGTGCGTCCATTTGTTGTTGGTGTGGGATGGGGTCACCCTGATCATCAAGCAGTTGGGCACCGCATTGGTCATCGCCCAGCGCGAAGGTGGTCGTGCCGGAGTTCTCGGTCACTTCACTGATGCCGGACAGGAGCGACTTCTTTGATGCGTGCGCATGCGCCACACATGCCATCTGTGAAGGGAATTGATTGTGGTGACCCGTTTTACCCCTGCTTTTGACCGTTGCTTTTTACACTAAATCTATGTTGAATCCTACTGCATTTTGGTCCGCAATCTTGCGTGGACCCTCATGTGGCGAATGTGCTTCTGTGATCGAAAATGGCTGTTTCCGACCACGTACAGTTGGACTTTGTCAATCAGGACCTTATCGTCGTGTTGGCTGACGTGTTTGTGTTAGGGATCGGGATCCGGGGGTCCTCGACACCCGACACTGGAAAATAAAACCCGACAACTAACACTCGACAGTTCGATAAATACCCGACACCCGACGTCGTATTTTAGACCACAAACAAGAAAACGTTTGATCATTTGCCTCATTTATGCTTTTTTTGGGCTCAGGTTATTCAATTAACACGTTTTTGAGCAAAGTCAAAACCAAAACAACGCTTTCTGCCAATTAGTGGTACATTTGGGTCAAAGAAGTGTTTGCAAGTTTTGCTTTGAGCAAAATTGATGATTTGAACTGCGAATGTCAAGCGTCGGATGTCGGGTAAAAAAACAGACACTCGACATCTGAAGGTAGCCGACACTAGACACCCATACACTGTTTTAGGTGCCGGTACCCGACAGTGCTCGATCCCTAGTCAGTATCCAAAGTAGCTAAGGCAGAACGGGCAACAGATATTTTGTGACAAAATATGGGTCAAATACTGTAACTTGCCACCGTTCAGCAACCAAAAGGATTAGTATTTCTTCATTGAGAGCCACTAAAACAAAATGTGGGAGTTAAATTGTACCTGTCTGTCAAACGAAGTTGCCACGTTCAGATAACCACCAATCGAGGGTTCGCTTGCGGCACTGCGATGCATTTGAACCTGCAGCAACACACAACTTGCATCGAACTCAGGATCGAACGAAATCATGGACAGAACGGGACTCACGAAGCGAGGCGTAACGAATTTCCATGTTACAATTTTCAGCAGCGGTGGATGCGTAACGAAAGAAACTTGGGGCCCAACTCACACTTGGTAATCGGTCTGGTCTTTGGTCACGTGATCGTTCGAAGTTTAGCAAGGTTTACTGACGCCAAGTTCGTAACAACCTGTCTTCAAACAGGTGAAAACTCGCGTCCATCAATCAATCTCGAAATATCCTCATACGAAAAGTCACGTGACCAGCAGGCCAAGTTTGACACACACACAATAAATAAAAGCCTGAATAAAAGCGGGAACAACAACCGCGCACACTAACCGGTAATCCCGTGTCCCCCACATTGAATCGTTTGAAGCTGGGTCGCATTTTGCCGAGATTGGTTGCTGTGTGTGATCGTAGTCCACTGACCTGCACCGATGACATCCGGCGTTGTAAATCAACCACGTCATCCTCTGCAAAAGTTAGATGTAATGATTTTCTCCATTTTTTAGCAAAATGTTTTTTTGAGAACAGAAAGAGAAAAATACGGGTGTTCACCTGACAGTTCTTCACGTTCTGTATCCGGCGGTCCGATGTTGCGGAAATCGATTAGGAACCCTTTGGTCTTGACGTTGAAGATCTGCACGCTGATTGTTGGCTGCAGAATGAACTGTCTAACATCGAGCCGGAATTGTTGCTGGTACAAACAGATATGGCCCAAAAGTCGATCCAGCCGATTTTAGCAGTGTTGGTAAATCCCTTATAGTGACCCTCTCGAAACGAAGTGACTAGTTTTGAATGAGCATTTTTATCCAAGTTATTGTTGCTTACAGTGATCAGAAAATCACGAGGCTCGCCCAAGCATAGGTACATAGTAGACGGCAGTCACACAAAAAGCGGGACACATCAATACCTGTGCATCGATATTGACTTTTGATCGACAGTCTTTGGTCAACAAGTGGAACCTATCCACTTTGTGCCACGACAGTCCGATCGTTTTCAGCATGGCGTACACGGACAGCACGATGTCTTGCGGATCAGACATAGAACGAATGCCTGCACGTTGAATTGTGAAACATTGTATTTCACAATGGGTATTTTCACTAACAGTGCACGCTCCTTATAGTGACCATTTGTGATGGGGAATGAATCTATCGTGAAAATTTTGAACGATACGTTCGACCCTGCCGTTAACCCTGCTATTGGCCACTCTGTTGGGAAAATAGCCTAAATTAGTGGCTGAAAGGCGGATTCCGATCACGTCATTATAACGAGGGCACACTGTACTTTTACTGAGTTTTTCGAACAGAATCTACAAACGTTACCGAGATGCCATTTCTGCGCAGTCTTCAGCGTTTCGGCACGTCGCATACGCATTCGCGCGGTGGCTTGTGGCGTGAATGCTGTGAACGGTGGATAACCTGCACCAATTAAAGAAAAATGTGAAAGTGAGTTCATAATGTGATTAATTTTAACCCCCTCTTCTCGAATTGAGGATTATCGTATTTTAAATTTTTGGCGCTCACCTTCGGCACGTTGCTTGGGTCGACAAATTTTTGAAGCGTTGCCAATGCCACCGACCGAAAACGCTGCTTTGTCAGCACTTGATGGGTTCTTCATGGCGTACAGGTCTTCAATCGTGATTTTGTCATCTGGAAAGAATGCATTTATTAAATTTAAACCCCCGGCAAAACAATGCCATGGTGATCTTCGTAGAGAGCACTGATCGTGATTATTTTTAGCGTTGCTGCATGTTATATTGCATCCCTTTCACGTTGAGCATGATAACAAAAAGTGCACAGGCCTTACAGCGCTTGCGTTTACGATGACTACGAAGCACCATGTATAAGTATTCTTGATCTACCATTTACGTCTTCCTCAATTCATCAAAGCATCACTCAGTCTGCTTAGGCTGCGATTAGACAAACGCGGAATGGCAAATTTCTGCATTCCGCATTCCGCGTTTATCTGCTCACCTTTGCGGAATTTCGAATTTCTGCAAGTAAATTTATGCTTTTGGTCAAACATCTCAGTGGATGTTTGCGTTAACACGCAACATTTGAGGTCAGCGTCAGCACGCTGGAAGTTGTCATCGTCACCCAAGCGCGCACCATTCCGCAAAGGTGAGCAGATAAATGCGGAATGCAGAAATTTGCCATCCCGCATTTATCTGCTCACCAATTTCCGCATTCCGCATTTATTTAATCGCAACCTTACCAAACCTGAGAAGTAGCATCCTTTTCGTTTCTTGTCAGGGCACATGTCACACGTATTCAATGTTCGCATACGATGGGCAAATATGCACTTCGTTGCACCCCATTTGGGACACATGTTGCATGATGGGGAGCAGTAGATCTGGCCTGAACGGGGGGAGTAGAATGGACAAAAAAGCGCTGTCACTATCATGCAAGACTAAATGCTGACTAAGGAAGCCTCTTTTCAAAAGCAGGTGGTGCACCAGGGCCCGGTCCACAGAAGCCGATTTACCTATTCGGAAGGAAGCCTCTTTTACTGCATGATAGTGAGTTTAGAAATTTTACCAAGTACTACCATCTAAAATAACTAGCACTAACCACGTGGCATGCACGGTTTCACAGGCAACACAGCGGACACAAACTGGTCAGCGGGATCAAGCACGCTTGGTTCGGGATTCAGTGCGTAGTTGGTGTCTGTATTAATTTCAACTTCTTGAAAAACAAAAAGAACGATGGGCAAACAAAACAATGAAACACCACCCACCAAGATCATATTTATCAGCAATGATTAGTTTGGCGACTTTCTGAATCGAATGTTCCGTTTCCTACAATGTCAGATTTTGGGTAAACCATCAGAGATTATAGTTGATACGAAAAGCATCACAGAATTGCGACACCCATTCAAATGGTGTTCACCTGAGCGATTTCAGCCAGCGTTTCGGGTATGATGCCCTCGCCCTCTCCATCAGCCACCTGCGTCAATCGAGGTTGGGGATCATCGACCTCGTTGAACAGCTCGAATGGCAAATTCACTACGAACCATTTGTGATGGCTGGAAAATGTGAATGGTAAGGGGGAATTTTCGAAACGGTGTAAAGGTCAGTTGGGCGTAAAGGTTGGTGTAAAGTTCGGTCGAAAGCTCGGTCGGCGTAGCTCGGTGTAAACGTGAAACATTGCCTGTTATTAACGTGGAATGTTTCAAGTTTACACCGAGGTCTATCACACTGAGCTGTCGACCGAGCTTTCCACCGACCTTTACACCCAACTGACCTTTACACCGTTTCGAAAATATCACCCGTAGACCAATGTACTGTTTTTTATTCGCCTAGTTGGACCTGTTTTCGGCAATGGTTACAGGCTAGCGGTGCACCTGGTCATCGTCAGTACGGATGCACCAGATGGCCACGAGATCAATTGGGGCTTCAGTCCAACAAATAGGTTTTTTGAAAAATTCGGCCCACTGTCAGACGGTGTCTGTCTTCCTTGTTATCATGCCCATTTGGCGATGAAGGTACAACCATAAACCAACGCAAGACTAAAAAACACGAAGTTTCGGCAACTCTGACCAAGACAAACTCACACAATCTGACGAATACTGAGTCGTTCAGCGGGATTCACTTTGATCATGCTGGCGAGCAGTTCGGATGCGCTCACACTCACGAATCGCGGAACCACGAAAACACCACCTGTGATGTTTCAAGAATGTTTAAAACCACATTAAAATTTTTGGAAAAACCGGTCATCGCAGCCGAACTAACGTTCGATCAAATCAAATAGCTCCGGAAGATTGGGCGAGTCGAAAGGCAGACGCGATGTGAGCAGAACGTACAGAATGATGCCACACGACCAGATGTCCACTTCCGGACCGATATAAGGACTGGAAAATGACTGGCAACTTGAACATTGCAAATTATGTGCACTGTACAACTGAAACCCACTTTCCACGAATCAGTTCAGGCGCGGCGTAATTCGGACTTCCGCAGGAAGTGCTCAGCAGACCGCCGTCTTGTAAAAAGTTGGCGAGACCTGGAATGGACTGTTGGTTGGGGTACTGTGGCCACAGGCCAGGGAACATGCCCGGTGTTAAGTGAACTGAGAAGCCCAAGTCACCCTTCATGAAACATCACACAACGAACACAAGTGAGCAAAGACGAACCGAAATCGGCTATCTTGATGTTCTTATTAGCATCGAGCAGCAGATTCTCCGGTTTGAGATCTCGGTGCACAATGTTGTGTTTGTGGCAGTGACGCACACCACTGATGATCTGGTGGAAGAAACGTCGTGACTCGCGCACTGGCATCTGCAGCAATATGCACTGGTTTAAATTGTTAACACAATGGTTTTGTGGCCTTTTCAATAGATGTTTCCTGTTTCCATATCGGCGTGCCCTCAAAGCACCAATATGTAGTTTGACCATTGACGTGTATGCTGCGTACGGCAACGGAGGTGTTGATTAGTATGATCGCCCAGATACAAGGGATGTGATATTTCTGATCATATCGCTCATCTTTGACCATGAACACTCAACAAGCAAGCACACATTTGTCAAGTTTGAATGCCGACGATTCGCTTTTGTCGATTGAATAAATCCAAAAAGTGAATTCCAGACATATTCATACCACTTGTTCCATTTCTCTGATATAGTTGAACAGCTCGCCGCCACCCGCGTATTCGCTGACGATGAATATATCGGTGGCCGTGCTGATCACTTTGTGCCTGAATTGGCAAGGGATACATGATGTTTCAAAATTATGAAAAAGGAGATGTAAACACGAACAATCTGATGACATGCGGATGGTTGAGCGCTGCGAGCACCTGAATCTCTCGCTTCGTTTTCGCGACCACGTCCATTTCGCGGATGTAACGTCGATTGATGATCTTGAGCGCCACGTCCTCGTTTGTGCGCGTATCTCTACCGACTGTGAATGGGGACAAGTCAAGCTAAAGTCGTCTACCCCGTACACCGTGAATGATTTTGCACGAAATTTTTGTTCCCAATCTGCAGTTAAATTCCTGTACCCGTATCCTGAATAGTGAACATTCTTTTGGTGACTGCGATCATACAGGGTCCCACCTGATAACCTCATCCGAATCAGACCGTGTATGTGCTATAAGTACAATTTGGGCCCCGCATTTTGTGAAATATCAATTAGGCAATGATTCAGTAAACTCACGTTTTACTTTGCTGAACGTGCCTTTGCCCACAGTGTGCAGGATTTGATATCGATCAATCAACAACGGTGCTTTCTTGTCCTCGTTGCCGATTCGGCCGTTTAGTATCGGCTCGACTGTAGGTTCGATCGACGCCTATATTTGGGTGGAATCGACTGTTTGGGCGGCTGCATATTGGCGGTTGGCCGGTGGTACGATTGGACCAACGTGCGCACAGCAGCCGCACAGACTTCAGTAAAGGAACGGTGTGGTATCAGCAGACCCATTTCGCAAACCACAACCATCATGTCGAAATGATACAGAAAATGGCGCATACGAACAATCGAGAAAGTTCAATGCCTATGTAACTGATCAGCCGAAAACAGATCACCGACCAAGTGCGTCTTGTTTGCATTCGTGCCACTCGACTTGTTCTTCTTTGCGCCTTTCTTCTCGAAGTTCGGTGATGGCGACACGCACGAGTTGTTGCGTCGGTCGACAACAATTGTTCGAATCTTCTTCATTGTGCTCGTCATGGTGAGAAGAAAGGGAATTCTAATCGGCGATTGATTGTTTTTTCGTGCACAAATATTGATTGATTAGGTGATTGTGGCGAGTAGAAAGGAGAACAACCGGATGATCTCTTCGTCCAGGTATTGCACGATCTTACAATCGCACAGCGAACTGGGAATTCGCAGTTTTCGGTGCGAAGAGCACGAGTTAATTAACAGACGACGCGTGAATGACACAAAAAGTGGCGCCTTGCGGCTTCGTCTCATGTGGGTGGGTGGTTGGACCTCGTCATCGAGCAATGGGGAGAAATAGGGAGTTAGCTTTGATGGGGCTTGGTCGCTGAAAATAAAATTTGGAATTGTAATTTTGAAGAAGGTGAAAAAACGACGACATCTGGGTAGCACGCTTTGTGATCATGGGAACTAACTGTAGCTTGCAATATAAGTGCACAAAATACACGTGGGAAAAAGGAAATTTTATCATTTTTCACGCAAAAAATTGTACTTTCCATCACCTGCCTTTACGGAATGCCGTCCTGGGCTGAAGGCCCTTGGTCCGATTTGGATCAGGGATCAGGAAAAGCACTTTTCGCACGCGTACGAATTTGATTTACATCTGCTCACCGTTCTGATGCCAAGTCCTATCCTATCATACGCCGACAGTGTACCGTCTGAAACTCCGATAAGAAGACGAAAATACGAAAAACTGAGAACAAATAGGAATCCGAATGTGTGTGTAAACGAGACTGGGAATAGGACAAGACTGCAGTGCGGGTATGCACCGAGTGGTCATTGCATTGCCATTGGTCACCACACAGAGAGCAGGCGTGTGTGTGTTTGGATGTGCACGGTGTAGTACCAAGGACATTGGACATAACTGACTGACCATACAGTGTGTGTGCACTGACATGAAAGGTGTTTGTAGGTTTTCGTACGTTACACAGCAAACGGCCATTAATGCATAAAGACCCATTGGATTAGGATACAGGTTATGGTCAAGGGGGAAGGCGTATAAAGAGCCGAAAATGGTTCGTGCTCTGTGAACCAAAGAAAAGGGTCTGTATATATAATGTCTTATACTGATGTCTTCGACGCAATACAGTCCCTGAGCGCAACAGTTATGCGTCGGTCGACTCGGCGACTTGCGTCAATGTCATTCATTGGAACTGAATCGAAGTCTTGCCACGGAAAACCGAAGGACAATGTACTGCCTGCAGTAATGTTGGTCTGTTTCGCCCTGCTTTCGTAGACACACCGAGGCGTCATGGCTCGTCAGTGCTCATGTTCATTGTTTCCCAATCCGCATAGCCATTCAAATATGCATCGCCTGAAGGAAACCTGGTGGTGGCTATCCCCCTTGCATAAGTAACCCATGGCC
The DNA here is from genome assembly GCA_030248065.1 of Rhynchonema sp. JSB1_4. NCBI lineage: Eukaryota > Metazoa > Nematoda > Chromadorea > Monhysterida > Xyalidae > Rhynchonema > Rhynchonema sp. JSB1_4. The sequence continues at coordinate 12,664 of JASAMV010001450.1, read as the reverse complement.
GATCATACTGGTTGTCATCGATAGCATGGTGGGGCTAGTGCTCACTGCAAGGGTACATGTACTTTGGTCATCTGGCGAGCTGGACATATGCAGCCTGCAGCGCACATTACACGAAACATGCAGAAACAAACGGACAGGTTGTGTTATGCTCAGCGTGTTACCCGCAGGCCGCTGCACCAGGAAAATGATTGTATGGAATTCTCGATTATTGCAGTTGCGCACAATGCAATTCTCGAAACGGCTACACACACAACGATTGCATTTGATTCTGGTTCAGACGTTGGAATGGAATGTTTCATTGCCAAATTGTGCAGTGTGAATTGGTGCATAGCCTGCTGTGGCTGTACGCCAAATGGGAAAACAAATGTTGCATGCGTAATTCAGATATCGTCTCATTTTCTGGTGCACATGGCCGGGACCTGCGCGAAGCCATGCGTGAATGAAATAAACTTGCGAGTATAGGTAATCATCCTGGAAGCGCACATGGAATTTGGAATATCAAACAAGCAACAATGCATTAATAAAATATGATGTTTCAAGCTGTGTTTGACCATCGCAAGGCTGAAGATTAGTTTGGTCAAAGTTCGAGCCTCAGGTTTCGACAACAATATGCAGGGCTCCCAGAAAAGACCTTGCTGGAGGGCCCGAAAGTTGTGCGAATACATAACAACATGAGTATGTATATCTGGGCTTGTGCTGCACGCAGCTACAGTAATCTTCGAAAGTTTATTGCTGACCTAGTTGGCCTTAAATGACACTCGCGCTTTTTCATTATCTTTCATCCAAGAATATCCTGTTGTCGTCAAGCTAATTAATGCTCTTGAAGGTCACATTGTCAAGGTTTCGACCAAGTTTCTGCAATATTATTGACCTAATGGTCAACTAATCTCAAGTTAATGAGCAATTCATGAGGAAAAACACTGTGTGAGAAATGCAGATTTTTGCAGCTTGATCCGGGTGGATGACGTAGTCAGAAGCTAACTTGAACTTGACCGAGTGCCAACATGCAGGTAAGCTCTCATTAATGTCCATAAAGTTCAGGTGGCTATGCACGTCAAGCGGCGCTACTTTTGACGACAGGACCAGCAGCACTTTGGATGTATTCAATATCAAACTGGGTGCAATCGAGAATGGTTTTCAAATTCGAAAACGTCAAATCTTTCTTTGACGCATTGGATCTTCGGCAGTTCTATATTGGCCAGAGGGAGGTCTGCCACGACAGTCTAAACACGAATGTTGAGTCTAATCGTCCTCTTTTCTCGCCTCAAGGCTGGTGAACCGATCACAAGATTAGATCTCGCTGAAACTAGAAGCAACAAACTTCCGGTTTCTTTGAGGCGCCACTCAAACACGCGCACTTTCAAGCTCAGTTGATCAGATCCAATGCTTGCAATAAAAACTCATTAGCGATCGCACGCACGTCCAAGACATGGTATGGTGACGCACACAAGATATTTTTTCATCCTGATGATTAATCTTTGCATTGGAGCGAAACTTGTCTCTTGGCATGTCCTGTGCGGCCAATCCGACAATATTACTCAAGTGCGTTGAAATCCAGCCTTCTTTCTTGTATATCGTAAGCAGACCAGGATGAAAAATGATTGAACTGCTTAGCGGTTAATCAGTTCGGATTTCTTTATCTCAAGTCATGCGCTATATATAACAGCTCTTCTTGCTCTCATATTTCCATGCATAACAAAACAATAGCAAAAACATCGGCAAAGCGAAAAAACAAAAACACAGTAAAAAATTCAGCTGTACAAGAATAATCACGGTATGTATTTGAATAAAATTTATGTTTCCAACTGATGGTCACCAACACTGAACCATTTTTATGCATTTTCAAATCTACACAGACGTCTCTGACACAAACAAGGCTCAATATCTGAATGCAATAAAATTTACGGCTCTGCCTGGAAAAGATATGTTGACGGCAAACGGATCAAGTAGAAAACCGAGCTCACCAGAATAATTCAACAGTAAAAACAACAGGAACGAAACAAAAACACAATTATAATTGTAGCAGATGTAGTTGCACATGAGAAGAGAATCACAATAAACGAAAGAAGAAATAAGCGTTTCGTGGACCACCTAACAGGCGGTAGCCCACTAAATTCACAATTTTCTCATAATTCATTGTTGTTGTTTGAAGCGAGGCAAAGCAGGAAAGGAACCAAGTTGGACACCTTAGAATACTTTTGTTTATGTTGAACAAATAAAAAGAATGATTTTGGTTTATCGCATACAGTTGTCAGATTCAGGTTTCCATTGTTTTCTGAGCCCTTTTTACAGAATTTTGTTCATATCAAGACGCTTCAAGCTTTTCACGTTGCAAACGCGCACAACGAAATAAGAAAACTTGAAAGCATCCTTATTTTTTTACAATGTTACAAATAAATAGCTATTCAATATCATTAACAATAGAAGAACACAACCGTAAAATGTCATTGTTGTCAGATCAACAGGCAGTCGCGGTGCTACAACGTCCAACTAGACCGGATACTTCGATGACTCAGGTGCTATTCTGTTCAGCGCCTAAATAGGCACATACCTTGAAACGGGGTTGGCAATTGATAGGAAATTTCTCTCTCATTCAGAATAACAAAGGCAAGTATCAAACTGGCTGATCGGTTTGGCCTTGCCTTGATCACGTGACTTTTTCCTACAAGCACATTTCTAGAACGACTAATGCGACCAGTAGTTCGACCTATGCAAAGGTCCAGAAACAACTCTTGCGATGATCGAAATTTGTGGCAGCAGTAAATAACGAAAAATAGTTGAGGTAAAAAGTCAGTTGACCAAGACTTTGAAACCAAAACAGAGACCGATGTAGGCAAAATTTCTTTCTAACGTCAAGCGAACTAACGTGACTAATGCCAGGCGCGTTGAGAATCTGGCCCAAGATTGGTATCCTCCTGAGAAAGTTGATGGCAACCGGGATGAAGCCGCTGGAAACAGATACAAACATGAAAGCGAAGTGATTCATAAAGTGATGGAGTGCTGAATAATTCAATAGACAATAAATCGACCCAAAATGATTTCTAACCCGAAGAGCGCTACGAATCCCCATATTTCGATGGCCATACCAACGACGGGCCAGCCAATGAGCACCACGAAAATACCGCCGAAAAACAGCGCACTGCCTTTGGCCTTGTGCCATTGGAAAAAGAATCGTAGTGTGCGCTCGACGCCTATGACGAATGTCAGGCCGGTGATAAATAACAGCTGAAATGGGGGGAGAAAATGCAAATAATCGACGCATGAGTGTTTTCTCGAGGTTTACCGGTTGAAGATGGCACTTAAAAAGCGTCCTATTTTCATAACGGAATATTACTTTCCTGCCGGCAAACGGAGAGTTCAACCTGCACCCATCCGTCTGACCTTCCATTTTATAGGCGCAACAAACGCGCAGGCAGACTGCATTAAAAAGGCAAAATACCGCCATCAACGACAGAGGAAAAATATGATCTAAAAATTAGTTTAAAATGAGTAAGAAGCTAAATATCTAAATTTCACACTTCTGTTCGCTCAAAAAGTCCTCTCTCGTTTTCTTGGTTAACGGCTAGGTTTAAACATTGGTGTCCATATCCAATGTAGTGGCCAGCCAGTTTTTAAAAGGTAAGTATGATGCGGGGTTGGGACAGGAGGCCTGAGAGCAGAGAGGTATTATTTTTGTCACTCAGAAGCGCAAAAGACACCGATTTTGGAAACAACGACTTTCCCTGCTTGAGGATTTCTATACTTGCACTCTGCAGTCTTACTGTTCCTTGTACAGTGCCAGCTCCTGCACTGCCGCATCACCACAACATTTTTTGGACTTACACAACAAACAACACAACAATACACAAGCAATAACGAACGTTTCCGATCGCCAATAATCCCTTATCGAAAAACAACAACATTCCGAGCATCAGAAAGCTGACGCCAAAACCGGCCAGGCCAACGCCGATTTCTGAAACAAGATTGCCGCTGAAGAAAGCATATATATGAACAATTTTGTATTTCATTCAACAACATTAAGTTTTGGTTTCTTTCGGTTCAGCCCAAAGGTCGTAATCTGGCCGTGTTTCTGAACCTTAAGTTCGGGGGTTTGGAGGAGCAGCCAGGACGGAGATTTGGCTGAATCAGGCATGACCTGCCAAACCAAACCACTGCCCGACTTCGTGCGACCTCTATTTCCAGTGTTAAGTGTAGCACTTTAATTGGTCAGGGGATAGTTGTGGCAGCAGGTTGGGTGGACGTCGAAGAGCCCGAAAAATAAAAACTGTTAGGGATGAAAAAATATTCTTGTCAGAAGTGGGTATTCATGTAGCTCGTGGTGACTCAGGAGTGAAACATCACCGCATACACTTGTAAAATGGCTTCGGTTCAGATTTGAACTGGGCTTAGGCTTGTTCATAAAGCATTGAACACAGAAAGAACTTGACTTAACGACTCTCAAAGTGGGGACTTTCAAGTTGGAAGGGGCTGTATTGGGTCCGGCCCGAATTTTTTTATCAGATTTTTACCCGACTTTTGTCACAATTTTGCAATTTTTCTGGACCTACATATATTTTGGTGGAAAACTCATTGCTTTCAATAAAAAAAGTTGTCACATGGAGAAGTACTGTACTGATCACTTACTTGCCGAATCCATCAGAAATTTCAGCATTTTTGACAAAAAATGATTGTTTTTACAGTAAAATACAGTACAGCCGCACTAAAAGCCCAAAACCGCGGCCCGGCCCGGCCTAGTCCGATCCGAGCTCGGGTCGGCCCGATTGCGATCTCTGTCTTGAACCAAAAACAGTCTTACTTTGCATGTCCGTGACTTCCATCATTTTGATCTGATTTTATCGAACACTGTTCGAAATGATCAACAGCCTCCGAGTGATCAAGTCAAGGATCACCAAAATTCAAGACGTTGAATTGAAGCTTATTAAGTTCACCAAGCCAGCAGCAGTGGGAGCGGCTCTTCAAAAAGCGAAGCTCTTATGTTTTCACATGCACGCACTTTCGTTTCTCGAATTCAGATTCCTGTAGCAATACGATTTGAGTTTAGAATTGAACAAGTTGCGCATGCGTGCCAAAGCAAAACTGTAGTAAAGCAAAGCTAAAAATCTGAAAGAAACATCAAATGATCAAAATCGGTACAAATACTAACATATAGTAGTCAGTAGTGGCAGGTATACTCAGGGTAGTACTTGGGTGGGGGGAGGGGAAGGTGGGGGTCCGTCAAATTCATCTATCTATCGTCAACACTTTTTGATTTCATCTATCTATCGTCACGTCAACACTTATGGGCTAATCTATCTATCGTCAACAAATTCTGGGAACTAAATATCTATCTATCGTCAACAACAATCGACCCCAAAATGGACATTTTTGACTCAAAATCGGTATTTTTTACCCCAAATAGGCAACAATCGTACTTGCGTATTTTTCTGTAAGCGCAATATATTTTTGGAGGGGCAGTATTTTTGGGGGCTCTATTTTTTCACTGACCACTTTTAGGGGGGCTGTATTTTTGGGGGCTCTATTTTAGGGAATACCAGGGTAGTACTTGGGGGGGTGGGGGGGGGTCCCCCCAAATTCATCTATCTATCGTCAACACTTTTTGATTTCATCTATCTATCGTCAACACTTATGGGCAAATCTATCTATCGTCAACAAATTCTGGGAACAATCTATCTATCGTCAACACATTTCGACACCAAAATGGGTATTTTTGCCACAAAATGGCTCAAAATCGGTATTTTTTGTCCCAAATAGGCAAAAAATCGCGCGCTACGCGCGGATTTAGTACATCTAAGTACATTTTCATTAATATTTATACATTCTTACCTACTTAGTACACTATACTACACCTTGATTTTTGGCGACCTCCCCCCCACCATCTATCTATCGTCAACAAGTTTGGGTCGACCCCCCCGCCCAGATTTCGGACTTGGGTCATCTATCTATCGTCAACACATTTCGGGTCCCAATCTATCTATCGTCAACACCCTGACCAAGTACTACACTGAATTCATCTATCTATCGTCACTTTTTGATTTCATCTATCTATCGTCACGTCAACACTTATGTGCTAATCTATCTATCGTCAACAAATTCTGGGAACTAAATATCTATCTATCGTCAACAACAATCGACCCCAAAATGGACAGTTTTGACTCAAAATCGGTATTTTTTGCCCCAAATAGGCAATAATCGTACTTGCGTATTTTTCTGTAAGCGCAATATATTTTTGGAGGGGCAGTATTTTTGGGGGCTCTATTTTTTCACTGACCCCTTTTTGGGGGCTGTATTTTTGGGGGCTCTATTTTAGGGAATAGGTACGGTAATTTATTTTTCCCAAGGAAATGTGTTTTTTTGGTATGAAAATGGCGAAAAATTTTCTTGAGGGTTTGAACCCAGACATTAGGATTGGGCCGGGATTTTGCACTTTTGGTTCGGGCCGGCGGGCCGGGCAGCACTTGCCGAATTGCTCAAATTTCAAGCCAAAACCAGCATTCAAATTCAAATTTTATTTGCAAGCTCACGCAAAGACCTACAACGAGATCCGGAAAACACCTGAAAAATAAACGAGTGTACGTAACACAATGATAATCATGAATGAACAAACGACAAAACGTACCAGAGAAATATTAAACCAACCAAAAACAGCAACGACAGGCGAAAATCAGTGATCAATGGCGCACACGAGATGAAAACAGGCGACAACAAAAACCAACGATTACCTGAAAGCAGCAACTCAGTGACTGAGAAGATCAGTCAACGACGGCTGAGAATTTTGTTGAAATATGGCGAGAAACTACGTCTCGACCACGTGAGTTTAGTTTAGATTTAAAGGCCGCAATTGAGGCAGCGGAGACGACGTCCTCTGGGAGCCTGTTCCAGAGGTCCGCAACGCGATAAGCCCAATACCCGGACAAGTCCGGACCCGCGCCATGAACTCGACACAAACTGTGGGAGTGCCCTCGGGTTGGGCGGTCGGTGTCGCGGTGGAAAGAATGATTCCTTGGTTACCCCAGGTATGAGACGGGGGGCTCGGGTGGGGCGGGGCGGCCATTCAGCGTTTTGGACCAAAAATCTCCAAAAAATCGCGCTTCGCGCAGAGCATATCTATGCACATATTTTTGTGGGACCCAAATGGATATGGTCCACAGAAAGCGAATCACAAAAAACACAAACATGGTTCCCCATCGCCCATCCCCAAGAAATTTTGGTTTTTTTGGGCGATTTTCTCCTTTGACTCCAAAATCGGGCCGTGGGCCGCGCCGAGGTTACCCAAACCCAGCCAGCCCAATCCTAATCTCTGCCTGGTGCCTGCTGATGAGCTGAACGTGATGAGCTGGCGCGTAACCTCGGTTCTGCGTCAGACTTGTCAAAGTGACGTGTCCTTTCGTTGCAGCGTTGCAGGGCGCTGTTGCCGCATTCTGGGAAAAGCTTGGACCGTTTCATAATTGACTTCCCTTTTTCTCAAGCGTGGTCTTAGGTTTGGGCTTAATCTGAGGCTTAGGCTTACTATCAGGCTTAGGCTTAGGCTTACGCCAAACCCTGAGCTAACCCGTGCATGTATGAAGTCAGTCGTTGTGTAAGACTGACTACTATTGTAATCAGCACATCTTGCAGAGGCTCCGCGGGAGGACTGAATATGTTTTGTTCAAAATAAAACGGATGAGATGGAAACCGCGAAATCAGCCTTCCCCCATGGGCCATTTTCCACTCAGACTGATCACGCAAGTTGTCCATGCTTCCCATGTCTTCAGCCTAAGCCTAAGTTTAGGCTTGAGTCGAGCCTCAGGTCGAGGTTGCACTAGTTTTGTCCCGGGCATTAGTCCCATAACGTACAAGGCTTGCAGTATTTTTCACGGATGATAAGACGCCAGCACTTATATCTTTTACCTATGTGCTGTCGATGCCACTGAAAGAAAGAGTCTAGCTCTTGCACCCTGCGGTATCAATGATTCTGAAGAGAACAGTCTACCTCTTGCATCTTTTGGCACCAATGCTTGTGAAGAAAAATGGGCAGTTCTAGCATCGATGCCTATGAATACGCGAGCCCATTGCGCCTTTTGGTATCGATGCATTCGAAGAAAACAGTCCTTGCCAAGTCTAGATATGTAGCGTGCATGTGTCTCCATATCACGTTCTACAACTATTGTTCCATTTCAAATTCAGTCTTTTGTATTCATTTACAAGTTCAATAAAAAGTTATACAATCCCCAAAGTTAGTCACTCATCCGAAACTCAGTGCGCGCGAGCGTCTATGCGACCAACACCCACGAAGGGTTGCGTGTCTTGCGACCGAAACAGTGGGACGGGCAAAAATCGGGAAAATATTTTCAGTTTTTCAAGATTCTTGTGCACGAAGACCACTTTTATCTGTGATTTGTCTCCATGCATTAAACCAGTTTGCAGGCCCACGCGCAAGGTACTACGTACAGTGTATGATTAGTCATAAGACTCCAGTCAAATAACAGTAAACTGTAAAGAAAAGATAAAGGTTCATAGACAGCGTAGCGATCCATTTGGTTAAAAACGGCAGACGTTCACTTTTGGCAATTTTAAACGTAATTTCACTTTTCTCCGACCTTCTTTGCGCTATGGTCAGTCGCACAATGAACTTCATATGGGGCCTTTTTTGTTCATATGTGATTTGTTTCGTCAAATACCGTGTGGATTTTGATCATGACTCGTTGTGTTAACCAGGCGTTACAAATCCAACTGTTAGTTTTTTCGTCTGCCCACAGTTTTTCGGATTTCACATCATAAAATACTAAGGAATACGTGTATTATACAACGCACATGATGTCTTTGTTCGCTATGTCTGCTTCTTCATCTTCGCTTTTCGACTTTTGAAACATTACCAGAAAAATTCGTCAATTAGAGTCGACGTCGTCAACGCCATAACTGTTCGTTACTCATCTTTTTGTTGTCGTCACACGCAGAAATATCCGACATAACCACGCAATGACATGTGTAAATCTAGATTTGTGAATTTGTGAAAACATGCAGATTTCACGTGCTCTGGTCAACAGTTTTGCGTGGGCACTACTCTTTCTTCATGTTTTCCAGAAAATCGACCAAATTGACGACATCAAAAAATGTTCTTTTTGAAAACCACAATAATCAAAACAGAAAATCGTCCGTACCAAGTGGAACTTCACCACACCCTATTCTTCTTGTTTATCCTGATTGGTTTGCAAGTTGAATAAATGGATTAGTAAAAGTGACCGCGCACAACGTCGTTTTCACCTTTCTTTTCTTCATATCTTTCTTCGATTTAGGTACTATGGTTCGCGTATATGTATATGTATTTGTTTCTAATCACGCGGTACAATCTTCCTGGTCGAGAGGACATTCACACTGTTTGTTATAGTGAATCTTTTTTGCGCACAGTTGAGAATGTAGAGTGCATAAGGTTGCGCAAATACCCGTATTACAAACTTTCACTTATTGCGGTCATTTCCGCACAGATTCGAATGTATTATATATATTACCTACGGTACTTTGATCAATTGCCTTTCACAAAGTGTTTTCACGAAATCAGTAGTTTTTGACATGTATGTTTTAATCGTTTTTACCAGTTCTTTAACCGTTGCCAGTGTTTTGGTTTTCCTTCAAGATAGCTCATCCTTGCTAAAACTAGACATCCCTGTTAAAGTCACTAAGATCACCGGTTCAGCAAAGTCAACTTTATCGGTGGCGCATCGGAAGAACACTCGCCTTTCAAGTTTAAAATAAATAGGCAAGTTTGAAGCATTAATCTCAGTTGTCCATGTCTGATTTTTTCACTGGTTTTTTTCACAGAATTCAGTGTTAATTTATGCACATCGAATTCAAAAGATATAATTTTTGAAATCAAGCACTCAATGCCGAACCCCGAAATTATTGAACCCGAATACCGATCCCTATTCCGAGCGGTCAATCCCGATCCCGATCACACTTTTTTATCAACCCCAATCCCGATCTTGAGAGTTCTATTCCTACATCCACCTCGCATCGAAAGGAATACTCTCATTGACAGTGTTTCAATATCATATGTTAATTTGACAATCTACTCTGTGCTTTCGGCAGAGGTTTCCATGACAAAATATTGATCAGATCAATTAAAGTTCCGTCTCGAACCAAACGATACTAACATTCCATTATTGGAATAATACCGCTTAGTACCCACCCCCGATACACAGATACTGTACAAAAATACATACCTATTGTATTGTACTTTGTATTGTATATGTACGTATACGCATATCATTCAGCGTAAAACATGCGTGCATCGCAAGTTTGTTGGTGGAGTGGCGACGTGAAAGGTGCACTTTCGCCGCAACACAATCCATGTATGTACATACAGACTTTACTTGCCACCGGCACAGTATGTAGAGTTTTGATTTGACGACGGTATAAGATCACACTCACGTGAATCTTACTTGGGTTGTTGCGCCCATCCCCCTTATCTGTTGAACAGCAGTTGCGCCGACGGCGATTGCCCCAAACTTTCCTTTCCTGTTGAGCACATGTACCGAAAACATGTGCGTGTGTTGCGTGGCGGTCTGCACATACTGTACATCTGTGTGCGCAATGATCTTTTTGACCCTTATGAATGTACAAGGAAACGTTTTGTGTCTCTGTGATTTCATTTCCCAAATGCACTGTGAAGTTCGTGGGGTTCCGTTCCGGGTTGAAAGATGATGGAATATGCACGGACCTGAATTAGATCCAAATTCTCTATGTGGATGTGATTGCGAGTGTGTTTGAATCTAAATTGGCGGGACTAACCATAACGATTGTCTTGCAAAAATGACAGCAATCCACGTGCCTTGGAACCACATCGATTACCGATCTTTATATGTACACAACGAACTACAGTTGTAGTGCGTGTGTATGTGCATAATGTCTCATGTGTTTTCGCTCATTGAATTTTCATTTTCGTTTCTGATTGCACATTGTGCACAGTGCCAGGCATATTCGGGCTCGTTTTCGGTGTAACAAAAGGAAAATATATGTTAATTATTAATAAATTAATCTCTCTTTTTTCGTCTTCCTAAGTTTTCCCTATACGCAACAATTTTTCTTTGTGAATTAAGGTATAAAATTTTCACGACAATCATCCTGATTTAATTGTTGAAAGTATATACTGTACCTACATTATGTATGTATGTACCTTATAATGGCACTTCTTTTTAAGCCGCAAGGTGGACGTTATTTTTCATCAATACTTTCAGTGCTGTTACTGTTCCGGTTGACCTAAAAGAATAAACGTTCCAACTCCAACGCAGTGACGCGATTCCGATCATGCAGGAATTTGCGGTTGGTTGGTTTACTCCAGGGTCAACAAGCTTAATATAAACTACCAAAGAAACCAAGAATAAACACGAAAGCAACAATTCTTCATTTCAGTTGCTCGGCGTCATCACTCTGTTTATACGTCCGTTACTCGCTCAAATACCATTGGATCAGGCAGCTGACAAGATCGCCCTAAATCCAGTCACTTGTGAGTGATAATTTTGTTCTCATATCAGCAAAGCAGAAATCAGATGATTCCTTGACGTGTAACCAAGTCTGCTATAGTCATTTTCGGTAATGCACTTCGCAGGTGGTCATTACGGTTCACCCCAATTCGAACTGGTGCCACTGGAGGATTGTGACCTCGTCTACTGTCCATACCCACAGTCAATATGTCGGTATCACTTCGACAGGGATTCTTTCGGATGCTGGCCACGTGAGTGACATGAGTTGATTTGGACTGATTAGGTTTTCTTGCTGAGCAATATACATACCTTCGTTTGTCGTAGTCCCTTAACTGGTCTACATAAACTTTGGACCATGAAACGCTGATATTTTCGAGACAGCGTTCCACCAGAATTCGATTAACTATTTTTGATAGGTTGTAAACAAAGCCGTCTTTATTTCAAGAACTTTTTGAAAATCTAAGGAGGTTATGTAACCAACCCTGATCGAATCCGGTCGATTCAATCACCAAGGTTGACATCACGAAATGAACACCTGGTTGCATTGTCGATTGCCTGGTGCATGGCTCACTTTGTCAATCATCCACGCTCCCGATTGCAGTGACCCCCGAGTGCCAACGTCTGTTGGGTCACGACCTATTCGCGAGCGACATCCTGCCCCCGGCTGCATCGCCGCCCGGTCCAGCACCGCCCCGACTTGGCGTCAAATCACAATCTGCTGGGTCATCGTTTGAGGATGACTTTGAATTGGACGAAGACGTGGTGCGGGCAGCTGGCGAGCTGTATGAACAGCCGGATGCTGCACCGCCAGTGGTCGATGTCAGACCCGTGATGGATGGCGAAGACGAATATCCGCTGGTGAGATAGACACGAAGGGCGGGGCAACGCTTGCATTAACCTTTCAACAAGTTTTGACTAAACGATAAGACTGTGGTCCGATCGTATTGGGCCGAAACTTCTTGAATTAATGGTATCAACATGGATTGAATGGTTCTTTCTGATACTGCGCTCTTGAAACTGCTAGCTCCATCGATCAATTGGTATGTACGATCTTTAAGCTATTAGCTATTTTTAAGCTTGAGAATGCGAATCCGCACAGAATGCGTTGTGTATCCGACAGGTTTTGGTACCGACACCAGGATAGTTTCGATCGACTGCGCGTTTTCAGCTATACATGCATACCAGAGGCACCAGGACTTGTTTCTTTT
>JASAMV010001449.1:0-19767 GCA_030248065.1 Rhynchonema sp. JSB1_4 | reverse complement strand
GACGGAAGGATAGTAACAGCTGTTACGCGTGGTGGTTCTTTGAACACCGAACAGCACGGAACCCGCACCACTCATACATCATATGTCGGGACCAAGTTTTTTCTTCACTCAGTCAACCCGGACCGAAACAAGAATCTGGCCCGAATTTGACGTCGATATTACTCGATTTACTCAAAAAGTAGCAGTCTCAATTTCACGATGCTGCGAATTACGTGGACGCGGTTTTTTGCCACGAAATCTGACTCTGCTATTATCTTTCATTTACTGTCGAGAAACGCGATCTTTTAATGTCGCCGTTATTGCTTGTCCGTGGCCTAAGCCGAAAAAACATATAAAATAAAAATCTGAAGTCAAAAAAAAGTCTGAGGCCGACCTGCAGCGAGACTGAGCGTGCCCTGCGGCAATTCTGTGATCAGAAACACGGCGACGATTGCGATCAACATGACGGTCGTACGGTCGCCTTGGAAATGTGCGTCACCGGGACGCCGCTTGCCTTTAAGTCTCAGGGTGCGTTGGCGCGCCTCACACAATTGCAGCAGCAGCATTGCCATGAAGATCGTCAATAGCACGCAGGGCACCATTTTGAAGAGAACGCCTGTAAATAGGGTAGAACCATGCGCTCTTTATGAACGAATCGTGAACATATAATGACCGACAAGTTAGTTCGCCATGCCAACTTGCGATAAGCGCCCTGCGCCCTACCATCAGCGGCTTTCACTGAGATGCCTCGACCTGTTCGTGTGTCACTTCACTACACAAAAGCAATTATCGTCAAGGTGGATCGTAGCGAGGTCTACATAGGTACTACGTACTTACCATGTGCTTGCATGTTCTATCTGACCACTTGGCACAAAGTCAACAGGTCGTTGTCATTACTGTATAAGTGTGGGCGGGCGTGGTCGGTGGTTGGTCGACTGGTTCGGGCGTGCTGGTTGAAGATACATACATACTGTATGTAGCAATCAGCTAATCAGACTGAGCTGTGACGAGCTTTAGATTAAAACTGACCTTTAACCATTCCCAGAATATCCCGTTTCTTGCCGTCTGTTGCAAGATACTCTGTTGTGTTGCGCTAAAGGTCTCACATGGTGTGCAGCTCATAACTCTAATTAAACTGACAAAAACAAAGTCCAACAAAACAACATCAAGTGCTACTATAGCCCTAACCGGTCACCCAATAATTGATTCTGTCCATCACGCACGTGTACCATTCTGGCTGAGCCCAGACATAGGCATAGCCGAATAGTCGTTGCTCGTCCGGGTAGTCGGGGCACCAGTCACCAGGCAGATACGTCGGTTCGGGCAGCGCCCTGATGCTGTTGCGTGCCATGTTGACGCTGAACCCGAGCGCTACCAGTACCGAACAGATCAGAATGCTGACCAACGCCGAACGAGGCGAGTCCAGCGGCGAGTGCGCGTGCGTCTGGAAAGAGACAAAATTGGTATGAATTTTGAAGAATATACAGTTTTGCTGGTTGTTGTCGAAAACGACATGAACAGCGGGCCAGATTTAGCAAAAGCTCAATAGTGTGTATGGTTTTCGAATTCGTGGCAATTTGGACACCATCGGTGCATGTTCTGTCTGTATAAGGTGCAACACTACATAAGTGTACACGACACCAAATTGACAGCGTCTTGACCCCGCAGCTGTGACGATGTGGCCCCCATTACCGACCTTTCTCAGGGGGTGGCCGGGCAATTGAGCAAGGCACGTTTGGGCAAGACCACTTTGAGCAAGAAGAAAAGGGCAGAGCCAAAAGAGCAGAGGACTCATTTGGTTCCAATGGCTCAGACATAGACTGAATTTTGTACCAGGAGACTGAATTTAGTATCAGGCTTAGGCTGTTGTGATACTGTATGTGTGTGACTGTTATGTGGCTGGGTGTTACGGTAGGTGCTGACGTGTGTAGCATGTTGATACATTATTAACCCAGTAACTTGGAGAATGTTATTGTTAGTTGTTATTTCTGACCTATTCAACCTATTTATGTTATTTTAGTAATACTCTTTGAATTTGATCGGCTAGCCGAATATTCAACCGAATTGCTCCATAAATACTATTATGTTACGAAGTCTAAGGGCGAGCTTAGGTTGAACCGACAGTCCATACTTGAAAACGCATTATTTTTGCATGTAAATTCTTGCGCTTTCCGGATCTTTCGTAATATCCGAAACCTACATATATAAACCTTAGTTCTTATTGCAGTATTTATGGTATTCTACTTTACTGATTTACTTGTCGACTAATAAACTATTGACGTCGAAAAAAAATAAAAATTATTATTTACGTCTGCATGGGGACACCTTCCAGCTCGACGCCTGACGAATATTCCACCTCCTCTGGTTCGTCTTCGTCATCTCCCTCATCCTCCTTCTGGGACCGAAAAATGTTTACGTCGCACATAAATTCGGTCGCACGCAGAAGGAGCATCGACTGCTCCCGACTATACGTGCCCTCAGCACCGGCACCCTGTTTCCGGAGCACTGTCCGTTGTCAACACATGACAGTGTCCTTCGCTTTGTTTAATTCCGTCGCCAACAACGCGTTCAGATGCGCTGCAGTCTTTGGTCGTGAGTGGACTTGGGGCAGTGGGAGGAACAACGCACCATAACGAAACTTTTGCCTGATTTTCTCGATCAACACTTTGAAATCGGTGACCAGCTAGTCAGCCTGACTTGTGTTGTCACCGGCGGGCAACATCTGAAGATGGAGAGCCCCAATATGGGGAATATCCGTAATTTGCGGGGACACCACCGATGTCGCGAACAAAATATTGCTGAAAGCAACAAATAATTGCCCAAAAAGGTTGCGATCCCATCTCCTACAGTGCCAGGATCTACTTTCGACATGTCGTGTGAAGTTAGCTGATTCGTCACAGGCTCTCGCATCTACGAAACAACCTGAACAGTTCGTTTCCCTCTGCCATTGTCATTTACCTAAATTGACAATTTGGTGTTACCACATGTTTCCACTTACAGGCAATTCGCCCCCGGGAAGGGAGATTATCGCCGCCGCTGGTCCTACAACATGCCAGGGTGATACAGAGTGATACCAGCGGCACTCAGTGTACAATTGCGGAAACTGGGTATCGAGGTGCCGAATGATCCCAAGCAAGTAAAAGGCAAAATACCGAAGAAAAAGAAAAAGACCGCTGATAAGAGCAAGGACATCCACATCAGTGGCGATGAAACGTTGAAATCGATCGTCAACAATACAGCACTCGACACAGACAATGTCGCAGTGTTTGCGGGGCATTCAGCATCTCCAGAGCATCGGTGGTGCCCCCACAAATTATGGATATTCCATATTTGGGCTCTCGATCTCCAGATGTTGCCCGCCGGTGACAACATTAAGTCAGGCTGACCGCTGACCAGTTGGTCACCGATTTCAAAGTGTTGATCGAGAAAATCAGACAAAAGTTTCGTGATGGTGTGGTGTTCCTCCCACTGCCCCAAATCCACTCACGACCAAAGACTGCAGCGCATCTGAACGCGTTGTTGGCGACGGATTTAAACAAAGCGAAGGACATTGTCATGTTGACAACGGACAGTGCTCCGGAAACGAAACATTGTGCCGGTGCTGAGGGCACGTATAGTCAGGAGCAGTCGATGCTCCTTCTGCGTGCGACCGAATTTATGTGCGACGTAAATATTTTTTTCGGTCCCAAAAGGAGCAGGATGAGGGAGATGACGAAGACGAAACCAGAGGAGGACGAACATGTTCGTCAGGCGACGAGCTGGAAGATGTCCCCATGCAGACGTAAATAATAATTTTATTTCATTTCAATTCAATTGATTGGTTTCGTTGTAATTCATATTTAATTCCTTTATTAATGCAAGGATCCAGTTCACTGCTTCTCTTGGTATGTTTATATTGATTTAATACGTATTCCCTATTCGGTCAACTCGGGGCTTACAAAAGTGGGATACACTCTGTATTTAATTTAGTCAATTATTGCTCGGTGCATTGTTTTAACCCTTTCCATTGATTTGTGCTATTTACTTCAAATATATGCAATTCATGCAATTAATCTTTCCCCGGTTTAATCCGTACATATTTGATTTTGCCTTTTTTTGGGGAGTGCTGTGATATGTGTGTGACGGTTGTGGCTGGGGTATTACGGTAGGTGCTGACGTGTGTAGCATGTTGATACATTATTACTAATCCAGCAACTTTGAGAATGTTATTGTTAGTTGTTATTTCCTAATGTTATTGCCGGTAGCTATTTTCGAACTATTCAACCTACTTATGTTATTTTAGTAATATTCTTTGAATTTGAGCCGAATATTTTTTCCGAATTTTCAGTCGAATTACTCCGTAAATACATACTTATGTTATAGTAAATTTCTAATTTCATTGCCACATGCATTTTTGCAGGCGCAGGAAAACTCCCGTTCGAAGTCGAAGCAGGCAACAAACTAAACGCACAGTCAACAAGCCAAGCAACGCAGCTGAGACACACAGCTTGTGTGACTGAAACATTCGAAACGCACACGAGCCAGCTACGTGGCTTGTTGACTGTGTGTTGAGCTTGTTGCCTGCCTCGACTTCGAACGGGAGTTTTCCTGCGTCTGTAAAAATGCATGAGGCAATGAAATTAGAAAGTTACTATACTATGTCCAGCCGACACCTACTTGATCTTTCGTAATATCCGAAGCCTATATAAACCTTAGTTCTTATTGCAGTATTTATTCTACTTCACTGATTTACTTGTCGACTAATGAACTATTGACGTCGAGATCGAGCAACCTTATGGTCCTAACCTAACGATATACACACATTACATACAAGAACCAAGGGGACACATACACTTCAAAACATAGGCTTAGGCCTACACTTATGTAAGCTTAGGTGGTTTTGTGCTTGAGCTCAGGCTCAGGCTTAGGCCCATTCGCATTTAGGTTCTGCTTTTTTGGCACCTACTCTTTTTCACTTGCTCAAAGTGGTCTTGCTCAAATGTGCTTTGCTCTTTTGCCCGTCCGCCTCTCAGAAATGGAGGGTTGGGTCAGCCAAGGACAACGGGTCGCCCGGTTGGGTGTTGAACACAGGAGAGAACAGGTCAAAACAGGCCTTGCATGACCTGCCCGACCGAACGGGGTTCATACAACGTGACGTGGTGTGCACGCCTCATTACATCAGATCCTGATCTAGGACACATCTGTGTGCTGGTATGCAGCGTTGGAATAAAAAATTTTTTATTATCGAACTTTTTTTTAACTTTTTTGAATTTTTAAAATTTTTTTTTAATATTTAATTTTTTTTATTCCGGACCACAAAAATTTCGGTTCTCAACGTGAAAAATTGTCGAAAATTTTTGTGAGCATACTTGATTGCACTTGAGAATATAGGAATAGTTGACACCGACCAGTTGTGTTCACAAACGGGCAGTAGTGAGGTTATATTTTTTACAATGAGCCAGATGACGTGACAATTCGCGTTGGGGATAGCCTGTCCACCATATGTACCAACATCTGTAGATTGTAGTATAAAAAGTGAAGGGAAAGTGAAGTCACGGTAAAGGTAAATGATTGGCACATTTTTTAAGCAAAGTTACATGAAAACAGCTGCATAACCCGCGGTGTTGGAACGATACTTTCGGACTTCAAGCAGAAGTTTGACTTGCTGGAATAACTGAATGCGCACATGATGACGGCTGCTTAGGTTGTTTAGAAGAGCCATGGACTGTCTAACGTTGTAATGACATTGTACCGATGCGAAACACAAGCGCCGCAGGCGATTTTTTGAGAAAAAACAAGCAGAAACATGCATAAAAACATGCATTTTTACCACAAAAAGGGGAAAATAATAAAAAAAAGTTGTGAAATAATAAAAAAGTGAACTTACTTGTCTAATTTTTGAAAACCGAAAAAGTGGCGAACTTTTTAAAAAAAAATTTTTGTACAAAAATTTTTTTACCTTTTTTTAACCCAACCCTGCTGGTATGTGCTTTGGAGGCTGAGAAGTAACTTGGATTGGGTGTATTATGATCTATAACATACAGTCATAGACGTAAAGGCAAACTACGCGAACACGAGCCCGATTTCGCAGCTGGCAGATTGGTGAAACATTCTGACGTGGCTGCTGATTTGGGAAATGCTATAATACACGTTGAAGAATATAAAGTGGAGCATGATGATTTTCTCTTTCTATTTGTTTTGAACACACACCACCTTCGAAATCGGGCTCGTGTTGGCGTAGTTTGCCTTTACACGGCGCGACGAAAAGCATAAAAATGCGCAAAAAGGTCCGTCCGTCCAAAACCAAGACACAAAAACTAACAGTTGATTTGACAATGATGTATCTGAGTATTGCCATCACCACTGTCAGCCACAGTGACAGTGCATGTGAGACAACACTGACATTGGCATAGACCAATGTGTACAGCATCCAGCCGTACGTGAAGCCAATCGGGGAGCACATCGTGTCAACGCGAAGGTAGATGAAATTGCCTGATGTAACAAGGCGAATCAGGGCGAATGGGAAACCTTTGGAGCAAAGAATGTGGAGGGTTGGCCTGCTTGAATGGATACAGCGGCGGAGCTCATGAAACCAGCCATTTGTACCGGAGAATGCCAATTGTCCTCTGGGGGCTTATTTGGGACACTCATCGGATTATTCGGGATCCAGCATATGAAACATTGCTGAAAATGGCCATAGATGGGCGCCTATTCGGAAAATTTTCCGAATAAGCCCCCCACAGGAGAGTTATTCGGAAAATTGGACTTATTTGGCGTTCTGCGGCATATTTTGTGAACGCCAGGCGTTTGCGCTGACGATGACCCGGGTGAGTACTCGTTTGTAAAAAACAGGTTGAAATCCGAATCTGGCAATAAACTATCTCGGATACCAAGGGGGGTTGTTCAAAAAAGGTCAATTTTTAGAGGAAAATTGAGCAAAATCGGTGTTGGAAGCGCAAAAATGGTCATTTGAGGTTATGCTTGCGCCAGCAAGCGAATTTGACATTCTGGAGGTAAACATAGGACAAAAAGTCAGGACACCGGATACCCCTGGGTGAAAAAATCAGGATACCGGATACTTGGGGCTGTGGGTAACCCACCTCCTCTCAACAACACCACTATTCGTGGTGAGACGTGACGTCGACGTCGCATCATGTCGTCGACTGATGTTTCAACACAATTTAAAATAAACGCTTTTCTCAACAAAACTTTTAAGAACTCACCAGCCATCAGTAGCATATCGCAGAGCGCGATTGCGGTCAAAATGACGTTGATACAGGAATTGCGCATTTTCGGCCGCAACAACACAACGACAATTGCGAGATTACAAGGCACGCCAATGGCACATATACCGGACGCAAAGCGTTTATGCCATTGGGTGTACGCGCAAGCACCGTGCTCCAGCCAGGTAGCGTTCACAGACGGCGGTGGGCATTTCAGGTAGACCATTTCGTCATTGCAAGCCATTTTTGTTAAAATTATTTAATTTATGGTTTTTTTCACAAAAGTTTTGGGTCTGGTTTCCGTTCTGAAATCGTGCACTGGCAGAAAAATTCTCGGTTAGAAAAACACCATAGCAATGCACGAGTGACTAAATTACCATGGAAGAGGAAATTATGACACAAAAAGCGATCTTGTATGCGGGTGTGGTTAGTGGGCACGTGCATATTGAATTTTGAATAGGATCGTATAAATGACCTCGTTGGTATAGTTTCCAAGTACATAAATGAAATCATAAAGCCCTAACTAACTATACTTCGTTCTCTCAAGCAACACGAAACAAATTCTCGCGCGCTGATTGGCTGACGCGCGCTTGAGAGCCAAGTATCGTGGGAAAATTTGCTTCGTGTTGCGTGAGAGGACGAATGTTGTTATGGCCTTAAAGGTGGAATTATAGTCGAATTGGCGACCACTACCCGCGACCAGCGCGTGTTGGCAGGGTTGGGCAAAAAAAAACAGTTTCATTCTTTATTGTGACATATAGGAACCCGTCATTTTCAGTTCCAAACAGCAAAAGAATCCATTTTGCGTACGACCGGAAGGTCAACCGGCAGATTGGGGCTCAAAACAGCGTTCAAAATTAAACAAAAATCCATTTTTAAGTCACAAGGATATTTGAACAGCAAGAGAATTGTATACTGTGCATTTTGTAGGGTCCATCCCTCCTTTGAAACAACGTCACAATTATATGGCGCTATTGTTCACACCTCAACAATAGTATAAAAAGAAAGTATAGTCCGTCCATCAGCTCATGTCACTTTGTGATGCTGCTGGTCAACTTGTTCCCTTCCTCCACGTTCTAATGAAAGAGAAATTGAGATTCCGAAAAAAATTGTTTTTGCTCCTAGATTGTGGTTTTTATGAAATCGACGTGTTTTATCGATTTTAATTTAATTTAATTTTAAATTTGATCGAATTCAATCTTTTTCGACACATTTTGTTATTTTTTTAGTTTTTTTTTGCAAAATCGGTCACACTCAATTTCTCTTTCATTAGAACGTGGAGGAAGGGAACAAACCAGCCAGCAGCAACACAAAGTGCCATGAGCTGGTGGATGGACTATAAAAAGCGCACATGGAAGTAGATCAAGTAGGCTTGAATAAAAAATAAAGCCAACATTTTATATGTCATGTCTCACGCACCGAAAATAATTTCTTGATATTATAGAACCTGACCAGCTAAAATGACCCAGTATAGTGCACCGCAGCGCAGCGCAAAAACAACAAAAACCAATTGTGGCCGCTTTCAGTTCGTAAAGTCATCATGATTCTGGGGCGCGCGCGCTCGACCTTTGACGCGCTGGGAAATTGCCTCCGGGCTTTACTCAAACGCAAAACGACCAATCAAAACATCGACCATAAATGTTTGGGTACCGCATGGTTTTTGGGCAAAATCTGGTGCCGTTTGATTCCGAATGTTATAGTTCCAGCATCGGTCCTAATAATAATGACTCAAATCCAGCAACTCCAATCAACTGCGGAACGAAAAAGTGACTTCCCTTCCCCCATTTTGCATTGGCTCATTGTGTTCATGTAGTCAATCTGGTATTCCGTGGTAAACAGTATACAGTACAGCAATGGAAATGAGCAGAGAGACGGAAGGAAACAGAAGTCAGCCAGCAGCCAATTTGGGAGCGCTGAAATTGACGAAAATACTGAAATGCTTCTGCCTTGAGCGATAAAGGTACGAATATTTTTGGGACACTTTTATCTGTTGGCTTAAAAACAATTGTCTACCGGATTGTCTGCCTGCAGCTATAGCTTACTGTGTCAAAATTGAATGACGTTCAACTTAATTCTGCAATTTTTCAAAAAGACGCACGCGTCAGGTTTTCCAGTGCGAGAGATACGGCCTGTTTTCGGCTTGGCTGTGTGTTTCATTTGATTCCTGATGAGGCCAGCCTGAAATAGCCTGTACACGCTTACGTATAGAACTACCATGCTCAAGCACAAAAAAAATTGGTGGAGAATTGTAGAATTAGACAAACTTGAGCTGGCGGATGCGCTGATTTGCTTGATAAAGCACAAGCAGCCAGTTAGATTGAGACGAATGTGTCTCACCAACCAGAAAGCAGCTGATCCGTCACATTTTTGCTGACAGCTGAATTGTGTCAATTTTAGAAAAACAAGGAACCAGAGCGCCTGCCATCAAAGTGAAACCGTATGACGATGCTAAGCGCATGGCAAAGGTTTTCGCAGCGCGAAAGCTGATTAAATTACCGTATATGCGTTTTGGCCGTATCAATTTTGTAGGCAGATCCACTGGCATGGACTTGGCAAGCCGCAGGCATATGGGCCATGGCATAGGCAACTTTTGGTCGAGCTGTATATTTTGCAACAGAGCTGGTGCACTAATTTTGACCAGCCTATATGTAAAAGATGGTCCCCCTGCAACAAAACAACTTTTACGCTGGTCAATACATTAGTGCGCCAAACGCTGTCACAAAACACAGTTCAACCACAGTGCTCCCGTGCCATGCGCAAACCAAGTCCGTGCCCGTACGGGTTTGCCTTCAATTTTGATGCGACCCATTGTCTGCGGTGGCGCGGAAGTGAAATTAGTATGTGTGTGTGGGGTAAAAGCCGCTTTATACTTTGTCTCGTTGCGATATACGCAACATTTTCTAGCGCGTTGATTGGCTCATGCGCGACCAACGGCCAATCAGCGCGTCAGGAAATGTTGCGTGTATCGCACCGAGACGTATAAAGCGGCTTTAGGACTCTTTCGACAGCATTCACCCGCGAAAACATGTTTCGAACAAACAATAATCATAATTATCGCCTGATGCCTTTCACAACGCACCTTTTGCACAGTCGGAAGCAGGACTTGAGCGTAAAACTCAAAGGATCTTAAATCTTATTTCTCAAGTCTGTACATGTCTTGCTGAAAGATAAATATTATGTACAGTACATATAAAAAACTTGCCTTCGACGAAAACTGCGTGGTCAGATTCAAATACAGTATACCGCATAGCCAGACAAATGCCTCCATTGGCGGATCCAGCTTTCGGTGAAAGGTGGGGTCATGTTTATCTGGTGCATGTTTGATTTCTCAAAAATAGTTTTTATCCAGTGCTTTGCTTATATTTGGAGGATTTTGGTCCAAGTAGCACACAAAACATGAGGGGCGCGTAGCGCGCGAGAATTGTGCACTTTCTGCACACGCGACTGTCAATTTTCATGGAAATGGGTGTTTACCTGACGCGCAAAGCGCGCGATTTTTGGAACTTTAAAGTGTATTAGAGCGAAAATCCCGCGCTTTGGGGTCCTTTTTTTCCTTTTCTCCGAAATGGTGGCCCCCATACAGGGGCCACTTTGACCAAAGGGGGCATGGCCCCTGTGGCCCCCCTGGACCTGCTGTGTCAAGTGCATACAAGCACGAGGACGGCTGCACCAGAGGGCTTAATAAGCCGAGATACACAAATGCGCCCTCGTGACTAATGAAACCTGACACGAACAGAACCAGCGAAAAAATTTGTGATAAATATCAACATGGGTCAAACGCATGGTCGGGAAGATGCTTGAAAACAAGTTCTGAAGGTGTACCGCAGGCGTCTTTGTCATTGACAATGCCCAGGGCGCCATTGCTCCGTCGCCATATTGGAAACGATTCACCACAGATCTGTGAATACCGCAAAGATGCAATGCTCACTACATATACATATATTACCACTAGGTTTTAACCACGACCTGATTCATAAGCGCACGTCCACAAGAGACACGGGAACATTTGACACGTTGTTGCATTCGTGGAGCTGTAAGTACTTTTATTTTCCAACGTGATACTCCCCACCACACCAGACTTGCTTTCGATCCGGGCACCCGATCGAAAAGATCGAAAATGGGATGCAATTATTCGTATTTTTGGTGTTTCGGTTTGCATAAATCGGATCAGAATATATACTTGCATGAGTTTCGATCAAAGATGAAATATTTGTTTTTAGATTTGCTTCATTCATCCTTCATTCGACTTCATTATTTTATGCTATATAGACGATGTAGACGGCGCTTTTAAACGACGAAAGTAATGGAAACGTCGCTAGACGTCGCCGCAAAACTCGGAACAAATCGGCAGGATATGAGCTTGGTTTGGCAGGACACACATATAGATATAACTTAACGCCTTGAGGGTGTCTTTATTCTATGTATATTTGCACGTCTTTTGATGTGTGCGTGCGCGGCAGGCGTGATGTGTACGGTAGTCTTGTGGACTGGTCAGCGACTCGTAATGACATTTACATTCCCAGTCTTTGTCATAAATTTTATAGGCACAAGAGATGCTTAGTCACGGAAGCGCCACAAGACTAACAAATCGCATGAATGCGCAACAAATTGTGGTTCTATAAAAAGCGTCCAAAATCACCTTGAATTGGCCGCTATCAAGCAGCAATGCGGTTGCTGTAAATGTTTCCTGCAGCTGAGCGCAAATCGAATTAAGCCGCTCAAGCGTGTTCCAGAGACACAGACAGGAGTCTCATATGTATAGGCAATCCGCCAGCTCATGGCACTCAACACGCACAGACTGCACGCTACATTACTGCCGTCAATGAATGCATCTATTCTCTGCAGTTATCCGTTGAAACATCCCTAAATTTTGCAACAGTGCAGAAAAGTGTCATGTCAAGCAGCTAATTAAAACCAAGTAAATTATAAAGCGGCCATCAAAGTACAACACTCGTTCAAAGTGTACATTTTGTTTAGAAAATGGCGTGTGTTGCTGGATGCGCTGTGTGTACAAAAAGTGCCATGAGCCGATGGATTGTCTATATGTATATACATACATGTACATATAGCTCCAAGACGCTGGTTCCTCAGCGCATGACAGTTTAGCTAAGGAAACCTTGTGTGAAGTAGGCACTGATATCACAGCGGGGTACAAAACATATCGGACCTCAAAACGGCGGGCGAAAGGTTTACAGCTCTCCAAATAAACACCATATGCCGCTGTTCTCGTAACCGAAACATTCGTGGGTACTCCCAAAGCTCGCGCTTGGTATAGCCGTTTCGGGCTGGGCTTAGGACTGTGGTTGATCTTTTAAAGCGTAAAACCTAAGCCTCATGGCCCCGAGTGCAAGTCTGAGTTTAAGCCGAAGCTTAAATGTTGGCCAAAGCCTGCCTAACACTGCGCCTAAATCGCCACCTGGCGCGAGCCGTGGGAGTGCCCATTTATGTGTATTCGCGTCCTGACAGCAACCCAAGGGCGGATCCAGGGGGCCACAGGGGCCATGGCCCCCTTTGATCCATTTGACCCCTGAAGGGGGCCACCGTCTCGGAGGGAGGAACGAAAAAGGACCCCTAAATCGCAGGATTTTCAGTCTGGATACATCTCAAAAGTCCAAAAATCGCGCCCTTTCTCGCGTCAGATACGCCCATTTTCAAGAAAATTTGTATGTTGCGCGCGTAAAAAGGGTCAGTTTCGCGCGCTGCCCATTGTCACATTTTGCACAATATTTGGTGCAAAAAGCGCGAAATTCTACGCAAGCACTAGATAAAAGTGATTGTTCTAAAATCGAACCAGCATTAGATAAAAATGACTTTTTGGATTTGGCCCCTCCCTTGGGCAAAAGCTGGATCCGCCAGTGCAGTAACCTGACATTAAACAGCAACAGGGTGCGAGGATACAAATTTTTAAACGTCTTTTTCAGAGAACAAATTTTTTTTGCCAAATCCTCAACAGCACTATGTGCCTTGAACAGTATATCAGATGGCGTGTATTTGTTTTCCTAATCATATCATAGCGAGAGCGCATGCTTGTTTGCAGGATCATAATAACAGACATCGGAGTTTTCCACGGTCCGGCGGGGACAATTAGTTTTAGAGTAAAACCAATTAGCGGCGCACGAAATTCTTCACTCAATCATCCCCGGACAAGACATGGGTATATAACACAATATTTGGTTGATGGTTTGGTCGTCAAATACATTCGTGTCGAATAAGCAAGGATACATTAGCCCCAAATGAGCGCGAAAATAATACACATGTGCTTTGACGACAGAATGTGACATGAAAGAAAGACGACGTTATTATAAGCGAAATATTTGATGATTTTACTCCAATATAACAAAGTAACAACAGGCGTTCGAATATTCGCGCTGGAAAAGACGCGACTTTTCTTTATCATCAACTCGCTGCTGTCACTCATATCAGTGGTTAATAAAAAATTTTATTCGAGACCCATTTTTTAAGAAATTTTTTTGCAATTTAAAATTTTTTTATTCCAGCCAAAAATTTCCGAATAAGCACGCGGTTTTGACTGGAATCCCGCTGCAGAAACGGAAAGAAGCGTTGCGTGCGTTGCTTTTGGATCTGCAGTGACATGCAGAAGGCTAATTGTTCCAAAGCAGCCCTAAACGAGCGCGAGGAAATACGTTGGGCTGCACTTTGATGACCAGAGTTGACGAGGTGCGTGGACCACATCAGTATGAGCCCAAACCTACAGTATGCTTTTTCCAGCCCAGACGTTACAAATTATTGGAACACTGCTGTTTGCACTATTTCGAGCAAAAATACGGTCGGCTAATTAAGTTTAGTGGTTGTATCAGTGGCGTAAACACAATTAATCACCTGTTATCGACGTTATCCGAGATGCACACGTAAAAGCAGAAACGCATGAGGATGCTTAATTTGTGACGATCATAACAATCCAGCAAAATGTCCCCCAAATCGCAAAGTAACCAGTCGACCATGTATACTACATTGCGATCAAGCGTGCAATATTTGTGCGGCGACTAATGGTGCGGCTTAATTGGGATTCAAGGGACATCATCAAATGTAATAAAACAGCGACCATAGAGAATTGGCATACTGGGTACACAAAGGTAGAATGATGTGATGCGGCATCGTGCGGTGCGCGTGTACACTAAAAATTATTTTTTTTGGTTTTCAACATGCGACTTCCCTGATTTATTTACAATTATTTTATTATTTACCTACATTTTGCATTTGCGCACATAAAGCATACGATGCAAAACGTGTCCTTTCTCGTGAGTTTTTATGCTTTTGATACTGAAGCTGAGCTGTACCCTTGTCCATGTTGGGCTTGTTGACAGTGACGACAAAAATTTCTTTGAATCATATTCAGTGATATATTGTTTCCTGTTTTTCTTGGTCCAAGGAAACGCGCGGGCACGTGTTATAACTGAACTTCTAGTTGAGGTCGAGATTACAATTTCGATTCAATCAGGCAGCTGGCAAAAACGTGTCAAAGTTTGCCTGTGGAATCTAACAACAACAATGTTTCACATGCTCACTGTGAGCTTTGTGCGTGTGCACTGCCAGCATGTCAATGAAACATTTCACCATGTTTGCTGTTGAGTGTCGTGCTTGGATTAACAAGGACACATTCTTAATTTCTTTCATTGGTTTCTGAAATCTCGACCCCAAACTGGAGTTGAGTTATAACGTGGGGTAGCTTGTTTCCTTTGACTTGCATAAAAAGGAAACACTATAGCGTTGGAGCACTAATTTCGAAAAGCGTAAAAGTTGTTCAAGCAGTGAACGGGAACAACACTGCTACACTGACTGAAGTTAGTGCTCCAAAATGTGACTGAAACAAAAATTTGTCCTCATTGTCTACAAGCCCAAAATGGATAAGTATAACTACACCTTAACATAATGTTCGCAAAGATAAAGGGCGCACAATTCAAATAATACGATTCATTGTACGGAACTGAAGTACTGTATATGCACGTATATGTATGTATGCATGCATGCACAGCAAAATAATATATGCAGACTGTTCACAGAATGCTGACAAAAAAATGACATCAAAAGCCAGCGGAGCAAGAACACTAACGACACGGAAAGGCTACAGCTACATATACGCGTTGACATAAAAAAGCGAAATCGATTAAAGACTTGTGCTCGCTTGAACATTTATCCCGTACTGATTCAAAGTTGAAAGCGGACACTTACAAGACAGCCAACTGCTCCGTAATAAATCACACTAGCGCATGGCTGTCAACAATAGCCCAAAAGCACAATTGTGGGGTCCGACGACGACCAGAAATATCACTAATCGTCAATTCTGCGCTATCACGCCACCGTCGTTTATTTTTTGTGTTGCGGCTCAGTAGTACGGACGACGCGGATTGTTCTGCAAGATAAGACACGACGTTTGGGTATGGGAGCACAAATGATGGGTACACAGTGTACGATCGTCTATACCCAATCCATTTATTTGACACCTGGAAATCAAAAAGAAACACCAACAGCCAGCCACAACATCAGCCCATTGGAATTGACAGTGTACGTACAGTTTAATTAGTACGCCGGAGTTACCACTAGATTCGCTGGCAGTCGCTTGATTGCCAGACAAAAACAAGTCAAGTAGGTCAGGTCCTTCTTGACCTCGGCACAAATTTAATCAGGAGACTTTGGTCCTGGTCCGTATACGAAACGGAAAGGCGGAAGTTCCCGCTAAGTCTGGCTTTGTTGTTTGGCTGACGTGAGTTGAAAATACTTCCTCCTTCAGTACAATTTGAAAGAACATTAATTTAGCTGCAGTGTTTATTGTGACCCTGACGTATGTCAATACCGTCCATAAAGTGAATATCTTTGAGAAAAAAAATTCAGTTCTTGATCTACCGTTAGTATCCCTATTACCACTTTATTTACAATGGCGAACATGCTCTGCAGTCTACAGTGACACAAAATGCACAAGTCCTGTCAGTGGTGTCGTTGGGAAATCAAAAAGTCAGGATACCGGATACCCAAAATCCAAAATTTTCGGATACCGGATACCCAAAATGAAAAATCTCGGATACCAGGGGGGTTGCCTCCCAAAATGAAAAATCTCGGGTACCCAGGGGGGGGGTTGTTCAAAAAAGGTCAATTTTTTTAGACGAAAATTGAGCAAAATTGGTGTTGGAAGCGCAAAAACGGTCATTTTTGGGGGTTATGCTTGCGCCAGCAAGCGATTTTGAGCATTTTAGAGGTAAAAATGGGTGATTTTTACGGTTTTCGGAAAAATTTTAGGGTAGGATACCCCTGGACAAAAAGTCAGGATACCGGATACCCCTGGGTGAAAAAATCAAGATACCGGATACCGGATACTAGGGGGTGGGCCCCTTCCCCCCCCCCCAACGACACCACTGAGTCCTGTTCGTATCACTATAACGCAGGTGGATCGAAATTCAAGCTTTCTTAACAAAAAAACAACAACAACACCGGTGGTTAAAACCAGATTCCCAAAACCTCACCAATGGGTTGGGCCGATGCTTATATGCTTTCATCATTCGGCTTCTAT
Organism: Rhynchonema sp. JSB1_4; assembly: GCA_030248065.1. Classification (NCBI taxonomy): domain Eukaryota; kingdom Metazoa; phylum Nematoda; class Chromadorea; order Monhysterida; family Xyalidae; genus Rhynchonema; species Rhynchonema sp. JSB1_4. Next base: position 3,063 of record JASAMV010001449.1, on the reverse strand, counting down.
ACGCTTCGTAGATATCGTTGGGCGCCGATTCGCCCTCCGCCGCGCCCAGACCTTGAGTATCGCCAGCCGATCGACCCCTGAAAGTCACTGGCTAAAGGCAATCTAGCCGCTGATGTCACCGCCGCGAAATCTACAGTATACCAGAGGCTGAGATGTTCCACCGCTTCTCGGCTTAGACATGAAGCGATATTTACGTTGTTCGATGTTTCAGGCTGCTTTTCAGCCACGCGGCTGAGCTGAGTGCTCTATACTCAGCTCTGGAGGTACAATTTTACAACACAGGGAATTTTTCTTTGGGCCACAGTTTGAGATAGAGTTGCTGCACTAATTTCGACCAGCGTAAAAGATGTTCATTAGCTGTAGAGGAATAACTTTTACGCTGGTCAAAATTAGTGGAACAACTCTATCTCAAACTGTGGCCCAAAAAAAATTCCCTGTGTTATAAAATTGTACCTCTTCAGGCACATTCGGCTTGCACAGTACTCAGCTGCGTGGCATGAAACATTGAACTAAAGAAAAATCGCTTCATGTATAAGTCGAAAAACGCTGTAATGGCTCAGGCTCTGGTATACTGTAGATTTCGCGGCGGTGACATCAGCGGCTGGATTGCCTATAGCTGGCTGATTTTTCACCACATTAATCATAATGCGATATCAAATTTTGATTTATGCACAGATATTTTAGTACCCGGGGATTTCAAAGACGACGATGTTTTTGATCAGCATGAGTTTTTTTACCAACAGCCTGGGAGCAGTTTTTACGCTAAGCGAAGTTGGCTGTCTCAGTAATTAAACCTCGAAATATTCTCAAGAAAAAACTCATGTGATCAAGGCAAGACCGGTTCGATCGACATGCGCGAAAGGAGCAAACAACAAAAATAAAAAAAAAACAAAACCAAGTCAACACAAATAACTTACGGAGCGACTGGTGCAGTGATGCCTTGACCCTGCGCACCCAGCCCAGAACCCTCGGCCCAGCCGAGCTTCTGCAGCATTTGGAAACCTGAAATGTGTCTACGGGATGGGAGAAAAACCGCAGAAAGGTACTGCGACATTCCGTGCTAGTCAGTGCTTCTGATATGGTGATCGAATATTCTGTCTCGTCACAGAAAAACCAAATTTCAAAATTTGGAAGTAAAAGAATTAAGAAACACGGTCCAATGGGTACACTCGGCTTTACTTATACTTATAGCCTACAAATCCATATTATGACCGACTGTTGGGGAGCATGAACTGCTGTAATATCTCATCTATTGATATCATCAGTGCGCATGCGTCACGGTGACAGAGAATTACTACGAGCCACATGCGAAACATGTTTTTGGTTGCGCGTTTCGACCTGCTGCGGTGCACCAGGTCATCGTCAGTGCGAATGCACCAGATACCACGTGAAGCATGTCGTAATAGTACCATACCAACCAACCGCTGATTCTCGTTCAAACGTTCCCGCCCTCAACAAGGTCGCACCTTTATTTTCCATCGACAATTTGTTATCCACATACAGTTGTTCGGCGTTCTGCACGGCCGACGTGCTCGGTAATGTTTCACCGCGACGTGCAGCCATCAGTTGTTTCATGAAAACTTCGTGCTCTTCTTTAGGCAGAAAATCGGCCATATGATGTTTGCCGGCGTTGGCTTTCGTTATTTCGACCGCCGCTTCTGCAACAGAGAATAATAATGAGGGTTATTGGTTGAGCGGAGCCAAAAGAGCAGAGCTCTTACTTTGTTCCGATGGCCTGGCTTAGGCTGATTTTGGTATCTGGCTTAGGGTGGCATTTTCGAAACGGTGTAAAGCTCAGTTGGGTGTAAAGGTCGGTGTAAGCTCGGTCTGTGTCAGCTCGGTGTAAACATGAAACATTCCACGTTAACAGCAGGCAATGTTTCATGTTTACACCGAGCTGACACCGACCGAGCTTTCGATTGAGCTTACACCGACCTTTACACCCAACTCACCTTTACACCGTTTCGAAAATATCACCCTTAGCCGCAGACTTACACATAGGCCGCTCTCTGACAAAAGCAAAAAGCAAAAAGTTTACCACACACTTTTCGCTTTTTGCTTTTGTCAGAGAGCAAAAGCAAAAAGTTGACTTTTTGTTTTTTGCTTTTTGCTTTCGTCAGAGAGCAAAAGCAAAAAGCAAAAACTTGAAAAAAAGCAAAAAAGTCATCATGACTTTTTACGCCCAAAACCAGGCTGCACAAACCCGAAAATCAATAATTACACAGGTCTGGAACACGCTAACGTTTGCTGCTTGTGCACGCTGCACAACTTTTTGCTTTTTGCTCTCTGACAAAAGCAAAAAGCAAAAAGCAAAAAGTCAACTTTTTGCTTTTGCTCTCTGACAAAAGCAAAAAGCAAAAAGCAAAAAGTGTGTTGTGAACTTTTTGCTTTTTGCTTTTGTCAGAGAGCGGCCATAGGCTTAGTTTTGTGTTTGGGCTTAGGCTCAGGCCCGTTCGTTTTTTGGCTCTGCTGTTCTTCACTTGGTCAAAATGGTCTTGCTCAAACCGGCTTCGATAAATTGCCCGTCCGTCCGCCAAAAAAAAGCACAACAGCCGTCATGAAACATCACACTACCAACGTTTGGTGCGTTCCATTTCCTGCGCGCGTTTCGCGTGTTCCCACGTTCCGTCACTGTTTGGTTCGATCAGTTCGTCTGGTTCGCCAGTATTCTTCTGCACCTCGGGCGCGATCCGTTCCAGCGCCTTTAACGCGATCACACGCGCGCGCATTGTGTCACGCAGTTGTTGCAGCTGGGAAAAAAGTATACAGTAGTTACACCTAAGACACGCTTTCGTCAACAGATAGTGCAACTCTTAATTTATTCTTTACTTTTGTTTCTTGTTCCCAGTCTGCCGTCAACCTCCACATTACATCACCACCCTTAAACGTGAAACGTTATTGCGACAAGCAGCTCCCTGCGGGTAAAATGCTCGTGAGCAACATTTTTTTATCACGACAATCTCATCAAGGCAGTTTCTTTGGGCACAACAAACAAAACAGTAGGCAGTGCTTCAAGCGCGGTCGGTGCACCAGCTCATCATCGGTCGGCGCAATGAAAGCACC
>JASAMV010001448.1:0-20563 GCA_030248065.1 Rhynchonema sp. JSB1_4 | reverse complement strand
TGCCGATCGCCTAGCGACCGCTGGCCGATCCCAACCACAGACCGGACCAGAGCCGACGTTTGGCATCAGTAAGTCAGCATCAAGATCAGAGGTAAGAACATGGCTGTTGACACAATTGCTAAAACGGTGGGACGAGGAAGATCAGTGTAGGCACAGCAAACAGTTTATCACAGGGGTGGACACGCGCAAAACGCTGGAGTGTCTCTCTCTCTCTCACGAAGGGACCTCAGATCTATTGTGTGCATGTACACAGGTCACAGCCCACTAAACAGGCACCTAACCAAAATGGGCCTCAGAGACGACCCAACCTGCACCACTTGTGGCGAAGAAGAAACAGTCGAACATTTTCTGTGTAAGTGCCTCGGCCTGAAAAACATCCGAAAACGAATCTTGGGCGCAGAAACAATCACCCTGGATGAAGCCCGCGACACTAAAGTGTCCTGGGTGGCCGAATTTATTAGGGAGACTACACGTTTTGATTAGAATTTCGGCATAGTGCAGCATAGAAATAGGAACAGTCCTGTCACAGTTAGCACACAACACACAATGAACGGGGATCTGTTCTACACAGAATAATGGTCTCCAAGTTGCTGGGCCTGTGTAAAAATCCCTACCATGGGGTTCCACACTGGCGCCTGCCCACGAATCATCATCATCACAGCGACTGCGACCGCGACCCAATGTATAACATGATGTCAAATTAACTTCTTGCTGAAGCCGAGCAGCGCTAGTGGTATTTTGCCTTGATGCATCAGGGATTAAAGTCTGAAACGTGAAACATCAGCGGGACGTGTGGACAAGCTGGAGAAAAGGACAAACACTAGGCACACAAAGAGTGGCCCAACCTAAGGCCCAAACAATGACGCTGGCTGATCATGCCCAGCAAGGTTGTTTTTCTTCATTCACATTCCCATCATCAACATCGATCACAATCACAATACAGGGAAAAAAGTCCAATAGGTCCGGACCAGATCTAAAAAATACTGTATAGCTGAGATGAGAACAGTCCTCGTCCTCGACATGTGCCACCGTCTAATTCTCTAATGTCATCCAGATGTTGAAGCGTTAGATTTCGCAGCCAGTAAGCAGGTTGGGCCTTGACCAGGCTTTCATTAGACTGTATTCGCATCAGTGATGCCTGACAGACACCTCAGTACTCTTACGTCCGCCCGACGGGTTGTTCTTGCGTTCTCACTTGGGTTTCTGAGTGTGAAAGAAAAACATTTTTGGGGGACTATCAGTTTGCCTATCGACGATTGCTCTACAACTTGCGGTGTTTGTAATCACACACGAACATTTTTCATCTTGCAACAGCGACCAATTCCGTCTGCGTCATCATGTCGAATGTGGCCAGAACTGGTCACGTTGTTGCTGCAACGAAAACGAAAACACAAAGCAAATGTGGCAGAAGGGAAAGGAATAAAACCAACGGTTGATCATGATGGACGCTTCGTTGTTTTCGGCAGAGCACCAGTCCTAATTCGACATCGATTTCAGCCAACGATACAAATCCGCGCGAAACATCAGAGGTCGAACATGATGGTGCCGGCGGCGACACACCGCAAATGCGAACGATGCGCGCCAAAATTGCGTTGCGCAAGAGCACCGAGCAACCGGTATGCAGATCTTGAGTCACGCACCGACTTTTAGTTCTCAAAGAAACATAAAGAGCATGTTTCATTCAGATTCCACAAAAACGACACACGACACCAAAGAATGAATTAGGAGATCAACACGAACAGGACGACGACAAGAAAGATGAGAACAAAAAGGAAAATGACAAAATTGAAGGACCGACGCCGGCCAAGGTGATCAATTTATGAGATGCGACATATTAGCCTGAAAAATTAGCTCTCAGCGGAAGTGAATCAATTTTTATAAAATCCCCACACAGAGATCACGAGGTCGTCCGCCTCGCAAAGCCGTTGAAACCGAAAACAAGCCGGAGCCAACGAAGGAGAGTGACGACGAGACGCGGGAAACATCAACCACAAAGGTGTGTGTAATGTAAGAAGTGTATGCCACCTGATTTTGATGTTATCTGGGGAAGGCCATTGCAGAACTCAAAGAAACAGGACAAAAAGTCCGCGACCAGATCGACACCTAACACGGAGTCGGAATGCCAAGGTGGCCCAGTCCCGTCACCAGCTGCGTGCATGCCATCTGCAGCTCGACAAAGACGTCTGATATCAAAACGGGTTGGGTGCTTATTGGCACACGACCACCCCTGATTCAGGCAAACACTCACAATCGAGTTCGTTTGCAGCCGGTCAGACGAGCAGCAACAGTTGTTGGCACGAAAAGGTCGGCAAAATTGAGCCAGCACACCGCCACACGCAGATCATTGCATCCGATGCAGACGCGACAACGCACAAAACGAAAGGACGTCGATAATACGGCATGTCTCCAACAGTTCACGGAATGAGTGAATGTAAATGAGAATGTGAACTTTATTTTTTCAGCCAAAGCCATCCGAATCCATTCACAGTGCCAAGTCGAACCCCAAAACCAGCACATCGACGCCGAATATCGGTGAAGCACAGCAGAAATGCAAAACTATTCGATCGACTGCTACAAAATCGGCCAAATCCCGATCGGTGTCTGAGCGTAGAGAATGCAGAAAGGTTATCACTGTGCTGACCCGCTTGTGGAACAGAAAATTTGATCAGTTCCATTACGTTTAACGAGACAAATTCATTTCTCAGTTCCGAACTCCACCAGCACCCCGAACGAAGGACAGTCAAAGGAAAACCAGATCAAAGGCGAAAAAGTCATGTGAGCCGAGTCCGAACAACAACAAGTCCAATTCGATGGCGCGTGATAATGAGAAGACACTTAACGTAAGTGACAATCAACTGTGTAGGTTATGTGGAAGTATGCAAGTCTAGAACCACACTGTAAATTCACACAAAGTTTCCGTTTAAAGCAGCAGAATGAGACTGAAGAACGTACGCCTGATAAGAAGACTGAAGCGAGCAGTCCCGAACCCGATGCATTCCGAGTGGTCGAGCCAACGGTCTCGCGTGCAGCTGCTGTTGTTACACCGATCGCAAAGGTAACCGTAAATATCACTTTTTAGCAAAAATTAACGAAAATTTCTGCATAGATTGCAACAAACTCTTCTTTTACAGGAGTCAGACGTGGACGTTGCCCGTTGGCTGCACGCAACCGCGCAGTACAACGATCGTGCATCGCACAAACATCGACCAAAGTCGGAGGCGATGCGTCACGAAAATGGGCGTCCGGTTCGACTTTTTACTCAATTTAACGGTTGAGAGACCCCTAACCGATTGTGGTCGATTGCAGAGTGGTTGTCTGACACAAATGACTGACAAACATCGCACCAAATCCGACCGTCACGAACATCAGGTTGGGCTCCTGTTTGTTATCCACAATTGACATAATTGGCGGACAACGATTAAAAGCCTGACCCGATAACGGCGGTGCCTGTCTTTGTTGCAGCGCGTGAGCAAGACACGACAGGAAGCCCGATCACTTGTGGATGAACTAAGACGAGGCCGGCCACCCAGCCTGAATACAGCAGCACCGGTATGGGTGATGTTTCAATTGTTGTGCTCTGCAGTCATAAACACGACTGAGTCTTTGCAGAGAGAGAGTCTCGAGCGTTCACTAGTGGCGTTGGCATCAAAGGCAACGGGCAGTCTGGATGTCAATCAAATGTCACATGATGCCAAACTGCTGCTCGATGACCGACGAAAGGTGACTGACACAATCGACTGACAATTCTGTCAACTTGAGCAACAACCAAAAGTGCCATTTATTCAGTCAGCCAATCGTTCGCGTCAAGCACCACCAAGCAGCAGTGAACACAATCAAACCATGAGTCCTGGTTCGGGATCAGTGAGCGAGGTTGGTTATTGACGGTTATCGATTCTTGATCGTCGATTGGTTACATCCTGACCTATTTCTCAGAGCGACATGGCCGTTGTGATCCACAGTCTAAGTCACTCGACCGCGTCGTCACGTGGTCGTAGACACACGGTGTGTGTGTGTGTGTGCTCTCAGATTTAAAGCCCCGAAATCATTTTTGACAGTATCACTCGATCAATTTCAGAACACGAGTGCGTCAGACATCAGTCAGGCATCGCCACCAGAACAACGAGTCAAGGTACAGTGATATGAAATGAAACAGTAATAATAACTTGACATTGCTCACCTCTATGGTCACACTTGAAGTGCTGAAATTTTGATCAACATGAATACCGATGAGTTGTGCAGCGAGTTTCAACAGGCGGGCGGTGCGTTAGGTCCTCGTCAGCGCGAATGCACCAGATGGGCATATGGCCCAAAAACTTGTTATCTCTTTCAGTCGAATCGCAGTCACTCGCAACCTCTCGAGCCCAAGGTGGTTGTGACCCAGCCGTGGTCACGTGACCAACAACTAACACCCAGTCAAGCCATGACGGCAGCCAGCAGTGGCAAGTACACGCACGGCATTGGTGCAGCCGCGTGGCGTGCATTACAACGTGTAAGTGATAGGACTGAGTGATGTTTCACAGTTTGACATGTACAAAGAAACGAATGTTTTAGTGTGCTTCATGCCAGAATGTCTCGCCGTCACCAACACGTCAACCACCCCACGACCACAAACACACAGCGCAAATGGTCAGCTAATCGAGTCGAAATCAGATTGTGTACGTTTGGATGAGTTTCTCATGCTAATCACCTGATGTTTCATTCAGCTCGCCGCACCCAGCCATGCCGAGTCACGTGATCGACTGCGACAAAGTGCTGGTGGACGACTGAGCCACAGCATCATCCACTCACAACAATGGTTGGTGTCATTACATTTAGGATTAGAGAGAGAGCGTGACAAGATCCAGTGATAACGATTTTTGATAATCCATTTTTGCAGCGCGCTCAAACCGCCGATCTTGAGAGAGCCGAAAAAATTTCTGGCTGGTTCGAACTTGCGATGGCCACAGGCGCCGAACGGACGCGGTAGCCAGTTGGAACGGTTGGACTTTTTTAGTACGAATACAATAAATTGCTTTCATCGAACCTTTCGTCAAGTACAGAAAACCTGACAAGCCGCATATGCCAACGAAAGTGATGGAACAAAGTGACAAGAATGAAGCTGTCGTGGTCACCAGCGGCAGCACGACTGAGCCAAGTCGCACTTCGTCGGTTGATTAATTATGCAACATTACCGATTTTTTGAGACAAATTTTTGTTCAAAGTGATAAAATATGTAAAATACTATATTACAAAAGTGTGACATTGATAATGTGATTGCATTTGTGCGCTATCGAAACAGATTTTTTCTTTGGCATTACCTGCATGACTGTTGATCACCATGCGATAGCATTCTTTGATCATCTCAAATTATGTCGCACATGCTTCCATGACAGAGAATAAAATTATGACTGGTTCATGCAGCTGTGTTTTATGTATACTCTGACAATTCTTTTGGGAGAAACTTTTCAAACGCGTTGCCTGATCCGTAAAGCGCATGACGCGTGCACTGGCCATAGCGGTCACCTGACTTCCGTAGCCAGTGCACGCATGATGAGCTTGACGGATCAGGCAACGCGGTTGAAAAGTTTCTCCCAAAAGAATTGCCAGAGTATACGCACATAATGCCGCACCACAAGTTTGTGAAATCATCGAAAATTGTTTTCCAATAGCCACACCTCACTGTAAGACAACAGCCCAGTTTCACATCGTTATCGCTTCGCCTTGCCTTTGTAGTTTATTTATGTCCCGACACTTGTTTCGTCGACAGGCCACCTGCGCGTTGCATTGTCACTTTTTATCAGCCATCTATTTTTGTGTTTGCACACGCCACGACGTTGTTTCATCGCCCTGTGTTACAATACACAATATTGCGGCTATTACTCATTTCAATCGTTGAGCTTTCTAATGTACTGTATGTAGGTATTATACTGTAGATAAATTACAGTGTAGAGCGGTGCACAACTGATAGTCTGGGGTGTTGAGTGTGGCGGTGGCATTGGGGCGGCTTAATCAGTGAGGCCCTGATTCCCAAACACCAAAACAACAGACCAAGCTCAATTCCCAACCGATCATCAGCAGCAGCATGGGCTCTTGTGGTGCACTAGCGTTCGAACGTAGTCACCTGTTAGCACTGACAACTTGGTTACTGGTAATGTTAATCGCGGTACAGCAACTGTACCCAATATTCTTCAATTATTCGGCTGAATGGAAATGCAATAATAATGGCACAAATGAAAGTTCACAATTCACGCGCGACTGCGTCGTTTATGAGCACTGCCCAAATGGCAGTTTGGTGTTCAAACCTGATCCTCCGTTTTAGTGAGTCAGACGATTATACTCATTGACAAATTCCAATAAGAAGTAATTTTTGTTCATGAAACATCATCGAACACTTATCGGGAGGTACGTATGTACATCATGCCTGCCAGTCAACTGCATGATCATTGCCAATTGCACCATCGTCGCTCTCAGAACAATTTCAGCTGCCAATTGGTAGCATTAATGCTTGCCCATCCAGGCAATCATTGGGTGAACTTTCGAAACGGTGTAAAGGTCAGTTGGGCGTAAAGGTCAGTGTAAAGTTCGGTCGAAAGCTCGGTCGGCGTAGCTCGGTGTAAACGTGAAACATTGCCTGTTATTAACGTGGAATGTTTCAAGTTTGCATGCACCGAGGTCTATCACACTGAGCTATCGACCGAGCTTTCCACCGACCTTTACACCCAACTGACCTTTACACCGTTTCGAAAATATCACCCAAAGGCGGTATCAGTCATGGTGATCAATGAATCATGTCGATTATCTGCCTTGCTCACGTGATTCTGAGTACAGTTCGAGCTTTACTTTCGTCACTGATTACGGCCAGCGTAAGTTCTTCCCAGACAGTTAATAAACGACTTTTACGCTCGTCGAAATTGGTTGCGTAAAACATATCATGTGACCAAGGCAGATCACTAAGTTTCATTACGTTCCCATTTCCCCATTCACATCCTATTCACACATGCCATTCACACACCGTATTCGCACCCCATTCACACATCCGAGTCACGCATCACTGTCACACCCCATTCGCCCCATTCACACATCACACACAATGACATCAAATTCACATCCAATTCACACACCAAAGTCACACATATCGCGTTCACACCGCATTCACACACTCTATTCACACCGCATCTACATATGTACCGCACAGTCACACATCGTGCCAATGCTGACACCGATGCCAAACCGAAATTGATCATTTCTACTCTGGTCAAAAGTGACGGGATCAAGTTTCCTAACATTCTTCATGAAAAAAAGTTGCGCAACAGACAGAAACCGATTACATCCGTTTCATATCCATACAATGCCCCATTCACACTCAACCAACCAATGGCAGTCCCATGCTGTTCACATCCAATTTACACAGTTCGGCAGCGGACGAATGGTCAATGCGATGTGGCCAATCAGCGTGGTACATGTCATTGGTGAGCACCATGCAGTTCGTTGGTGTCAGCATTGGCACGATTGTATGGAGTCATCTTGGCGATCGATTCGGTCGACGACCCACTGGAATCGCTGCTGTTGTCGTTGGAATGCTTGCTGTGGCCGGCACTGGTTGGTTTCGTTCTAAAGAACTGGTAAGGTACAACAGATGAATCCGTCGTTGCACCTTCACAATTCTCCCTTGATCGATATCAGTCTTCGTGCTCGGACCGGATCGGATCTGTTTTGATCACGAACCGTTTGGATTACTGTGCTGGCAACATTTTACCTCTACAAAGCTTACTGCTCTAGTTAAGACTAGACGAGGCCCGTGCCTACGGCCCGGCTAAAGCTTCGCGCCCGTGCACGCTGGGCTATCCGAAAACCCGTTAGCATACCCAAAGCTACCCGTGAGAATTGAACCGTGCCAGCGAGGGAAAGGGCCACAGACATACGTCTTCCTGTTTTAGTAGTATAGATTACACAGGCGAAAGCGTCACGTGACCAAGAGCGCTGAATTTCAGGTTTGACCACGTGTTGGCAGACACTAATCATCGCACGTTTGTTCGTCGGCTTTTCCATAGGTGGCAGTTTGACGGTGACGTACGCCCACGTTATCGAACTGATCCGACCTCAGCATCGCATGGCGCTGCGCGGGTTCGTCAACTGGGTAAGTGATGTTTCAAAGTGATAATGTTCCATATTGAGGCACTAGCTGATGTTTCACTGGCGTTTCTTGACAGTGAATGGAAGGTTTCATGGTGCACGTTCAGCAAGGACGTCTTATGAGAGCAATACCTGAAATTTTGTAGGGTGCGGCACGTGTGCTGATGACATTGTGGTGTTTCCTCTGGCCAAATTGGCGCACGGCATCGTTCGTCATGGCTGGCGTACACAATGTTCCGTTGTTGCTCCTCCTCATATTTGTGCTCCCCGAAAGTCCGGTTTGGTTGAAATCGATGGATCGAAAGGATCAACTGCGTAAAGCACTCGATCGGATCAATTGGTTGAATGGCACAAAGAGACTAGCCGACGTGGACATGCACACTCAAACACAGAAGGCGCAACAAGGTGAATTCTACAGCAATGGGCTGAGCGATTCGTTGTGCTGCACATTGCCATTATGACAAGCAACCCACCATTCTATCAGTTGCTCGTTCGCCTTTACGGCGAATGTTATTGTATCTGTTCTCCGAAATTAAAGCATTGTATTATAGTACTTCACAATAACAAAGGCTCGGCAATTGCAAGCATGAACAGGAATTCCGTCCAAATATTCAGATGCACTGTTGAAACGTCAGCCAGAGCAACAACATCACCGAACGTACTCAATCAAGGACATATTATTCACAACACCGTGGATTCGTAGGCGCACACTGGTATTCATGTTGATGTGGTTCACTGCGTCGTTGGGAAGCTTTGCGAATGACTTGTACAGTGGCCGTTTGGCTGGCGGATTCTACACCAATCAGTTCCTATTTGCCGCTACGACTTATGTGTCGAAAATCGTAAGTTGTCTTGCGTCCCCTGCAGCATCGCAAATGCTGCGCAGCAAATCTTTTCCTGGACGAGCGAAAGCACAGAAATGTACATCAACCAGTTGATCTGTGTGATACCTAAAAAACCTTGGATAAGCCAACTGGTTTTACCAAGAACGCAGTATAATTGGTCCGGTATCTTAGCCTGGTCTCATGTCCCTCACTGAGGATGTCCTGGTACACCTTTCGTTGGTGCACAATTTAGTTCATGTTATAAATCAGAAAATTCTCGGGCCTTGTTTCCCATTGTTGTTTTTCAGGTACTGTTCTTTGTCGACTACTACCTGCCGTGGTTCAAACGTCGCACGTTGCACCAAGGCGGACTCGGCATCACAATCATTGGGTTCAGTGCTGTGATTATACTCTCGTGGATTGGGGTTGGAATATCTTATATTTGGATTCATTTCACAGCACATTCTCAACCCGGTCCGGGCCCAGATTTAAAATAAAATGCGCAAATAAAGTTGAAAATTAGGTAGGCACGGTTTTAAAACAGGCTGATTTCACTGGTATATTTGCCAACCTGATCCTGACGAGACGCCAATCCAAACGGTGTATGATCTCTTTAGTCACTCTAAAGGGCTCACAAGACAACCAAACAAGCCGATTTTAACAAAAAAATGCTTCCCAAATGCTTCGTCAGGGGAGGAGAGGGAAGAAGTTTTTTGTTGGCGTCCAGGCCTACTGTATCAGAAAATAACTATGCAGATCCTAGTCTGTGGCACCATAGTCATCGATTCACACACATCCTAATGTTTCATACGCCTCAAACCCATCATATCGCCACCTATGTCAACATCGGTTCATCATTGTTCAACCTGTACACCTGGGATGCGTGCTACCTGACTGCAGCTGAGGGCTACCCCACGGTGGTTAGGTCGATTGGAGTGGGCGCTTGTTCGTTTATGGCTCGAATGGGTGCCATCATTGCACCACAGGTACGCATGATATGGTCTAACCATGTCATCATGCGACTCATGTCAGGTCCACACTGGGCGTGTTTAACAAGAATGGCATGATGCTATCGTATTTGAGTAAAAAATGGGATGTTCGCGATGAGAAATTAAAATTTGGAATGTAAACATGTACAATACATTGTGCCAAGGCCAACAGCAACACGACCAGTGTAACCAGCTATGAGTTTTGACCGTTTAGTCTTGTGCTCACGAACTTGAGGTGTATCAGGACATCGTCAGTTCAAGTGCACATTCACCCTCAACCCGTTCGCCCTACGCAGGTCGCGTACATCAGCGTGATCTGGCCACCGGGCATGTTCTGCGTGATCGTTGTCTGGTGTTCGTTCTGTTTCGTGATTTCCGTTCTGTTTCTGCCGGAAACGAAAAACATAGAATTGCCAATGACGTTGGAACAAACTGACACTGAACCAAGTTCACCTGATGATCGAACAAAGTGTCAAGAATGAAGATGGCCTGGTCGCTAGCAACAGCACGACTGAGCCAAGGCTCGTCCGTCAGTTAATTGCAACATTTTTTCACATTATAAAAGTTTTGTTCGAACTTCGAAGTGATATGTATATAGAAACAAGGTATTGTTGAAGTTGTTTGCGCAATAATACCTGGACTTTGACCTTCATGCGACATGAATCTGCGATCATCTCAAACCATTTCCGAGAAAAAACCTGGTTCATCCAGCTACCTACGTTGCACGTAACGCGTGCTCCTGAGCATTATGTAAAACGGTTTCCCGTACATTCTACATCATAATACCAACCTTCCGCCGTCACATTAACCGTAAGTTTTCTCACGTGCCGACACTTTTGCTGACCTGTGTTCGCCTTTGTTTTTATCAGCCGCATTGTATATTTTGGGTCTTACATGTCGGTCTTCTTTTATCGTCTGTGTCTTATGTAAGTTAAAGTACACAGCTTGCTTTCTTTTAAGGTCGCTTAACGTTTCCCTGAACATATACACCTTCAAAAAATCAAACTTTGAGAATTTGCCGATGTCATATTTCGGCCATTTATCGCTGGAACGCACGCATCTGCTGGCGCTGATCGCTTGGTTCTGGGTTTGTCTGCGCTGCGCTGAACAGGTCTACCCGATTTTCATCAATTACACGATTAAATGGAAATGCTCGAACAATGACACCGACGAATATTCGCGAAATTGTGATGTCTACGAGGCGTGTCCACCGGAAAGCATTCAGTTCGAACCAGATGGGCCGTTTTTGTAAGTTTCGTGTTTCATGCAGTGTCTCATACCGCTGTTTGGTTTTTTGTTTTGGCCAGTACGATTAGTTGTCAATGCAGCTGCCTGTGACTGCTACGCAACGCACTTGGGATGTGTCCATCCTCTGTGCGTTTGCACGAAACGCATGCGCAGTTGCGCTTGACAGCATTAGGTACAATGTGTCGCGTTTCGTCAAGCTATTCAGTACACATAATCGAACTTGAGAAGTCCGATAATTTATTTTGCCGTTTCTGTCGATGAGCGAACAGCGCGAACAGAAACGAGTCACACAAGTCAGGGCACACACTGACTGACAGGGCAGCAATGGAAATAACCTGTTCTCAAAACTACACACAGTGAACTTTGCCGTGAACGGCACGGAGTGAGGAAAGTTTTGCACCCATATTTCGTTTGCATTGTGAACACACATACTGTATAATTGTCTTGGAGAGATAACCAAGTCAACATCAGGGATTAATTAGTACATTGCACGCTATGAACCGAATGCAGATCAGTTACTGTTCGTGTGGTAGCAACGGAATTTCAAAGTAATTCAGAGCGATAAAAAATGATGTTCACTGATGACAAGCAGTAATTGCTCCCAACAATCTTCCATGAAAATTTTTAGTTGGAAGAGCAATGAAACCATAGGGTATGAAAACAGATTAGTGCACGAGTGATTGTGCGGGAACGCAAAAAATCACAGTGGCCGATTTCGGGGAAATTCGTAGTTCGAAAGCTTCTGAAGTAAACACGACCATGAAATAGGAAGAAATGACTGCGCGGACGGCAAGCTGACGCCCAGTTACCATACATCCTCAGAACTATTTGCTGTTTGCGTCTTTCGTCATTTGCGGCCCAATAGTAATCGTGTTTCCCGTTTTGTCGGTGTTCGAAACCAGTGGAGCTACCGGATGCCAACGGTACCAACTACAGTATGTAGCCTCTCTGAGCAGCTTCTGCCCCAAGTGAGCTCCGTCTATTGATTCAGCCTCTTGAATTACTTTCGCTTATTCTTCACTCTTTGATCTTGCGCTTTTCATTCCCCCTTCTTTTCTCGCACATGTTAATAACAGGCTAATACCATCAACCGCTTTCGCGCACAAAGTAGTTTCACGTTGTAGAAAACTTGTGTTTATAAACATTTAGCCCTTGTTGTTGCTAGCGAGCCGGAGCCGCGAGCGTTTTCTTAAACCGGGCAACCGGATATCGCATGCTCTCAGAATCCGGCCTTTCGCAATAAAATGTGACTATATACGATGAGTGATCACAAAAACATCGTTCAAACAAAATGAAATGCGCTTTGTGAGAATTAATTTTTAAAAATTTGCTTTCGGGAACAAACTCGAGCTTGTGCCGACTTACGCTCCCCCTTTTGATCAGGCAACGGCAGAACATTTAGTAGGGAATCCAACAAGCTCGTCAACCAACAGCCACGTGTGAAATGTTTCACAAAGGTTTCATCTGTCAGCGAGCTGGTTCTTGTCTCAGTCTCACTGCCTTTCATGATCAAAAGGGTGAGCGTAAGTCGGCACAAGCTCGCGTTTGTTCCTGAAAGACACTTTTCAAAGATAATTTCTGGCAGTTTTAACGTGGGTTAGCTCGTTTGATCCTTGTTTTTTTGACCGTTGGACATAAACAGTCTAACTGCGTGGTAAAAAAGCAAGCATGAGATATACGGTTTGCCGCTTTAAGGTTCCAAACTTGCGACCACTCTTCACACAGAACCTCAGATTTGCGCCCTTCAAATTGCACAAATCACTAACCAAATGCGCAAATTTCCATCCTACAACATAGACAAATTTACACCGTTACAATCTCATAAATTTACCATATCTATTAAGTCTGCACCCACCGACAAGCCATGCTCCTTGTGAAACAAAGAGCAGTGGCGTGTGTATAATTTATTTTACGACAATTACGGCGCATGTTACTGACGTACAAAAGTGGTTGATAACATCTGTGTTGAACAAAAAGTATGTATGTGCAAATGCGCATTATTGCTAACCTTCAGTATACCTGTGGGTAAAACTTGCTGGCACAACGTCTTATCATGTACACGCATCACGGGGTGCGGACAAAACAGTGATAGACAAAACAGTACTGAAGGCAGCTCTCTTTGTCATTAGGCCTAGGTTTAGGCTTATGGTTAGGCTTGGGCTTAGGCTTAGGCCTACACTGTCCTCAGCACATATATATTTTAGTGTGTGCTTGTCTTTCGAAAATCGCTGTTTTGACCACCGCTGTTTTGTCACTCGCTGTTTCGTCCGTGACACCGCATCACGCATCGCACGCAATCAACAAGTATCGATGGCGCAGCACAATTGGGTGTGATCGTGCAACACTGTTTTTATGGCCGTCCTGCTCGTTACACTACCGTATCAGCCATGTTGCTTGGTCACCAACCGCATTAACAAAGAGTCATTCACCATTGCTCGTTTTAAATCGTAAAATTTCTGTGCAACGTGCATACACGCGCAGAGCAGCACAGCTGAAACAGTATGTGCGTTGACTGTGTGTTTGAAACCAACCAACAGCGAGCTTGACCGCAGCTGCGGCACCAACCGACCGAGTCTGTTACCACAAATAGGACAAAATCGTCAACATGGCTATCTGTGGTGGTCTGGCGTTCGAACGCAGTCACCTGCTGGCACTGGCAGCATGGTTGCTGGTATTGTTAACCATGTCACAGCAAGTGTACCCAATATTCCTCAATTATTCTTCCGAATGGAAATGCGAAAATGGTTCCACAGATAAAATTTCACGTTTTACGCGCGACTGTGCCGTTTATGAGCACTGCCCCAATGGCAGTTTGGTGTTGAAGCCCGATCCTCCGTTTTTGTGAGTCACGTTTGGGCACGACACAACCTGGACGCGTTTTTTGAATGGTATCAAACTTTGGGAATCGAATAGGATCTGCGTTGATGTTTGTACCGTGGCAAAATTTACTCATGATGCCACTAATATCGACCAACGTGAAACCTGTTCCCAAAACCAAAATAGACCATTTCTACTCTGCGGTCGAAAGTGACGGCAACAATTTTCCTCCTTCGTGCAAAAAAAGTCACGCAACATACCCAAGCAAATACGATTTCATCGCCAAGTTTGATACCGACACAATGCCCTCACATCTCATTCACACAGTTCGGCAGCGGACGAATGGTCGATGCGATGTGGCCAATCAGCGTGGTACATGTCATTAGTGAGCACCATGCAATTCGTTGGTGTCAGCATTGGCACGCTTGTATGGAGTCATCTTGGAGATCGATTCGGTCGACGACCCACTGGAATCGCTGCTGTTGTCGTTGGAATGCTTGCCGTGGCTGGCACTGGTTGGTTTTATAACCCATTGTCAATCTCGTGCGTTTGGTTTTCACATGCGGCGCCATTTTTGCAACCTGATTCGATTGTACAGTACTATGTATTTGCAGACAATCACCACAACGGTAAGGACCACGGTTAGACCATGGGAAAGCATAGATAATTTTTATTGGTTAACCGCATTTTGTGATCTCGCACTAGTTTTGAGCAGTCACAACTGTTAATTGTGTGCTGGTGAGTGAACAAAGTTAGCGCAGATCGAAATTAGTGCAGCAACTGGATCGCAAAATGCGGCCCAAGTACTAACAGCCAAGAAACCAAGAACAAACCTTTGCCCGTTGTCAACTACTATCATGGTCGTTATCCGTGCATTCAGATTTCATAGGGATCTTCAGGTCTGTGCACATACTGGCCGACACTAATCGTGGCACGTTTGTTCGTCGGCTTTGCCATAGGTGGCAGTTTGACGGTGACCTTCGCCCACGTTATCGAACTGATCCGACCTCAGCATCGAATGGTGCTGCGTGGGTTCATCAATTGGGTAAGTGATGTTTCAAAGCGGTGATGTTCTATACACTGGCTGATGTTTCATTGCGTTTTTTGAAAGTGCAACATGCGTTTCTCTAAGCACAGTGTGCTTTTCGCAAATCGCATGGTCATGCGACAATTCGGTTTGCATTTTTCGAAATTTCCTGATTATGGTACTGTCGTCGACCGCAGCGAAAATATTGTTTCCAGACAACTGTGATCAGTAGGTTTTACGCTTGTCGAAAGACGGTGTCATTAACAAATCTTGATATGAGATTAAATGCAAATATAGATCACGTGGTCAAGATTGTACCGATCACCAATTTGATTACGTGATGCATGTGATGAACAGGGCGCGGCACGTGTGCTGATGACATTGTGGTGTTTCCTCTGGCCAAATTGGCGCACGGCGTCGTTCGTCATGGCTGGCGTACACAACGTTCCGTTGTTGCTCCTCCTCATATTTGTGCTGCCCGAAAGTCCGGTTTGGTTGAAATCGATGGATCGAAAGGATCAACTGCGTAAAGCACTCGATCGGATCAATTGGTTGAATGGCACAAAGAAACCAGCCGATGTGGAGATGCACAGTCAAACACAGAAGGGACAACAAGGTGAATTCTACAGCACTATGTGTTTGAACGATTCGACCGGTTTCGGAGATGGACTGGTGGTGCACCAGGTCATCGTCGGTGCGAATGCGTCAGACGGAAACAGGATGCTGAACGAACAGTTTAACGAATTTTCGAAACAAGCCCCCAAGAGGCTGCAAAAATTGTGGTGACGAATGGGTTGTTCTTTGACGAGAACCCCTCGGACTTGAAACTCCGGTACATTTTTAAACTTGACATTCTTTTATTTAGATGCGCTGCTGAAACAGCCGACTGAGCAGCCACATCACGACCAACGAACGTATTCAATCAAGGACGTATTCACAACGGGCTGGATTCGCAAACGCACACTGGTGTTCATGTTGATGTGGTTTACCGCATCGTTGACCAGTTATGCGAATGATTTGAACAGTGGCCGATTGGCTGGCGGATTCTACACCAATCAGTTCTTGTTCGCCACAACCATTTACGTATCGAAGATCGTAAGTTTGTGATGGTTAAAAGTTAGGTATAATACAATGCGATTCCATATAATAGCATTTCCGTTCCTGCTTTCGTGAACGAGCGACTACGCCAAATTGACCAGTGGAGATGCGACCGTAATTGGTGCGTGAACTCGGTCGATCACCAAGCCCTTCACAATGATGATGCCCTGGTGCACCTCCCATTTGTGAAAACTGATGATTCTCGGCTTTGTTTCCCAATGTTTGTTTCCCAGGTGATGTTCTTTGTCGACTACTATCTACCGTGGTTCAAACGTCGCACGTTGCATCAAGGCGGACTCGGCATCACAATCATTGGGTTCAGTGCTGTGGTTGTGCTCTTGTGGATTGGGGTTGGAATCTTTTATTGTTCATTCGGAATTGCGGCTCTCCTAGATATTCTACATGCCCAATCTTGTGTAGCTTTGCAACAGTATACCATCTTTGTTGTTGTGACCTCCATGCATGTGTCAAGACCTCCAGTCAGCGTCCAAACTACAACGAAATTGAATAGCAGTGACCGAAAATGACGGGTCTTGACCACGTCAGTATAAGGAAAGACAACTGCACCACAATACCCATTTCACACACATCCTAATGTTTCATACGCCGCAAACCAGTCACATCGCCACCTACGTCAACATCGCTGCATCATTGTTTATCGAATACACCTGGGACGCGTGCTATCTGACTGCAGCTGAGGGCTATCCCACGGTGGTTAGGTCGATTGGAGTCGGTACCTGTTCGTTTATGGCTCGAATCGCTGCCATCATTGCACCACAGGTATGCATGTATGGTCTAGCCATGGCCTCATGTTGGTTTGCATACTGTGTGTATTATACAGGCGTGTTTGAGTGTCATAATCCAATGGCAGTCAATCTGACGTATTAGCACCATGATTTGCGCTGATGTTTCATTACCTGGCACACCAGATGGTTAACAGAAGTGACAGTGAGTGGTTCGAGGTTTTCACACACGGACGGTGCACCAGGACATCATCACCAGTGTGTCGAATGCACCACCTATGACCCTTAAATTTATTCAGGTCGCGTACATCAGTCTGGTCTGGCCACCGGGCATGTTCTGCGTGATCGTTGTCTGGTGTTCGTTCTGTTTCGTGATTTCCGTCCTGTTTCTGCCGGAAACGAAAAACATAGAATTGCCAATGACGTTGGAACAAACTGACACTGAACCGAATTCGCGTGACTGTTAGGTACTTGACATACAAAATACATAGGAGCGTTTGACTACTGATCAAATTAAGAAAATTTTTGTCACATAACTTTAGTTGTGTACCATATCATCGTGCGTAGCATTTCGCTTGTGCCTCTCACACTCACTCAGGCCCATCTAGATCTTATTTCTGTGTTTTCGTGATGAGAGCTTGCTAAATCACTGGTAGCTTCATTTACATCGATTGCGGAAAACACAAAACGGTAGAAAAAAATGACTGAGTTGAATGACTGCGCTACGTTCACAACAGTTGCAGAATCACTGATTATAATCATGATATCGAACTTCTGATTACATCACTGCAAACATAAAAATTCTCACCCTTAACATCCCCGGTGGCGTTGACTACAAACTAAGGAAAAAAACAAACAGGCAGCTCCGTTAAAAATACAGTAATGCAATGAAAAAAGCAAAAAAGAAATGAATACAAAACCACTGGGCTTATGCGGTACAGTGTAAAATACAATCGAATCGTTTAAGAAAAGAACAGTTCATAATCTTTTACAAAGCTGATAATCGCGAAAGAAGAATTAAGCTACCAAAAACAATTCAGCCACAAAACTAGTGTGCACGATCATAAAGCAGGGAACACAAAAATGCGCTTTCCAGCCACAATTACAAAAGAACCTTGAACCTGGAGCAGTGGTGCATGAGGGGGATTGGGGGGGACCATTTACATAACTGTACAGTCAATCTTTTTACGTATATGTTGATCAACAAAGATTACGATATAGCAATGCTGCTAGATAATAATAACTGTCAGTGATCAGCACTCACTGATTGACGATGACCTGCATTTTGTGCTGACATCGCAGCATCAACGCGTCGAGCCCAAGTGCCTCAGCCACTCTGTACATCGCGCGTACGAATGTGTACGAACTGGGGGCGATCAACGACACGTGTTGATAACTGGCTGCAATTATTGGGTCGTTCTTAGAATGGTGTTTGCACTCTTTTCTACTCGTGTTAAACTTGTGGTAAAATGACGCCAGGTTCTCATGGCTGTTGTCATGCAGCAAGCGGCACCTGGAACGATCCATATCATCCGAAATTTAGTGACCAGGGCGGGGGACGTTTGAATAACGTTGTTCGCTTCAAAATAATCAAGTGGTGAACAGCAACCTAATAAGTCCGGTTCATTCATGTAGATGACACGCAACGTGTGTCGCACGATCGTCACCGGTTGGTCGAGGAAGATCGCCGGGAACGGCGCGTTGTTGGCGGCCATCAGGTCGGGGAGATGACTGCTGTGCACTGCAAACACTAGCTACTATCGGACAATTACAACTACAATGAGAATGCAGTGCTGTGCAGCCAGATCATGTGACCTTTTCCACGCTGAGAAAACTTGATGGTTAGGCATCCGAATTCGACATGCTCAACTTTGGGCGTCCCCCAACAAAATTATTAAGCCGGTCATAATTACAAATCAGAAAAATTACCGCTCTTGGTTCAGCCATCACAAAGTAAAATGTTTTTATAAAGTGGGAGACTAATTGAATAATCCAAATAATACGCAACCCGAACAACCACAACAACGAACATTGCAACACGGTCAAATGCGCGAACAGCACTCCATCGGGGCATTCAATCTTGACGCGTGGCGTGGCCATGTAGGCACTGCCGACATCACCGATGGCGATGGGCTGTGGTGGCTGGTCGAGCTGACTGTACAACAACTCGGCAACACTCGGTCCCGCGGCAACGACGGGCATATGGTCTGTATGGTTACGGACAGTTGGCGGGGTTGTGTGGGTACAAACTTGGCAATCGGATCGGATTGGACCTGCCTTGACCATATGACTTTTTTCTGCAAAGGATATTCCGACATTTTTTGATGCCAGTGTTTGCTTGCACATCGAGCTAACAGGCAGCTTTCGCAGAGCTAGCTAGAATCAAATCAGGTTTGACCCGATCCGACACACCACAAAGTTTGATACGACACAATAAAATCCACATAAAGTAGAGCAATAGGGGGAACGTCACAATAAAGTAAACAGATCATCAGCACACGTACCACCGGCGTTGTTGTTCGGTGCAGCAGCAGCGACGACATCGTGATGGTCGATCGGTGGTGGGCTGGACGGTGGTGGCAGGTGCTGTTGTTGTTGGACAACGTTGCCGGTGGCCGGGTCGTTGGGCAGAAAGTGGTTGGACGCATGGGTGTCGACATTCACTGATGTTGGCTGTTGGTTGACGACGCCGACCGGTGCTGGTGGTGGCAGGGCACGACCGCGACCCAGACCGCGGAACGCTGCAACAAATTGACATCAACTGCAAATGGCCAGCTCTCAACAATACATAAATTCACGGCCACATCCGGTCCAAGGTCTGCAAATGAACACTTGCGAGCCACAGCTGAATTAAAAAGAAACAGTCCTAGAGAAGTTATTTATTTCGTTGAATCTGTGCGTGAATCAGGGGGTGCGCAAAAGAGCGGGTTCAAAATGAACTGCAAAAATTACCAACGTTCCTAAAACTGATTGGATGCTCATGAAACTTCGAAATCATTCACCAGCCGGCAGACCGCCGTGGGCCAACGCCGCGCTCGGACGAAATATCGGTCGGTCAGGTTTGGCGTTGTATCTGTAGATCGGCTGTAAATCAAGAAATCAACATAGAAAAGGACAGGAAACAAATAACTACGAACACCCACTTGAGACCGGCATTGACGCGGGTGTCGAGAAAGACCCACCAGCCCGATTGACCACCACTGGTGCCCGTGGCCGCATCAGTGCCGTCGAGGGGAAGGCAGATTCGGTGATGGTGAAAGGGTGGGACTCGGGCAGATGTCGTGCGATGGTTGCAGACCAATCTGAAATGTTGGTAAAGGCGACGCACAAGCACAGAACAGGCAGCATTTCTATACGTGAACACTTAAAGCTGCACATGCAGTCGTGCAGCGTGTTTATAAGTGGAGGGGAGGCGGTGCAGCAGTCATATCGAAAATGAATGCACCAGATGGTCACGACGTGACATTCGCTCGCTTAGCGCAGGACACGCGTTTCTACTTTGCGCTACTGCTGCACTGGCGCAGCGGATCACTAGTAATGAAAATATGCAACACTTTCATGAAACCTGTTAGGTTCAATTACAACCGAACCAACCCATAGTAGAAGTGCGCATTGGTCTTTAAGCACCTCATTCAGCTCTTGGTGGTTGAATCGAATGGGCATTACCTGATGTTGGCAATTGACCCAGTGTTTGATCATCGTTAT
>JASAMV010001447.1:0-68799 GCA_030248065.1 Rhynchonema sp. JSB1_4 | reverse complement strand
CATTTCCTGCTCACAAATACCGTATTCTCTAAAATGTAAGGGGCTCTATGTTTTCGGGGTATCGATACCTAAACGCTGCTGCCTTACTTTGGATGCTATAAGTTTTAACAGATGTACAAAACACGATATTTTGGAGTGCATTCCACTACAAAAACAATCAACAAAAACGTAGGCTTGGCAAAATATAGGTCTCTTGCACATGAGCTTCTCATGACACTGCGATGTTCACACTCCACAGACAAGCACCCGTTTACGTACTGCATATTGATGGATGATCAAAATGGTTTTTGTGTTTCTATCCGGGCCGTTTATTCGCCACAAATTTACCTGTTTCCTGACACGTTTGCCTTTGCCCAGATTTCGTGCCAGATCCTCCTGTTGTTGTTCGTAGTGGTGACGTAATAGTTTCTCCCAGTAGTCTGGGTCCGGCTCTTGCGCCTCTTGCTGCAGCACTTCTGTGTCATCCTGCGTGTGCAAATTTGGATCACATTTTAGAATGAAACAAACATAAAATTTGGAAAAAAGCATAATAATAAGTAATAAAAAGATTATGATTCTCAGTTTTAGTGCGATGTATTTTTTCACACAAGCTGATTCAAGTCGGATGACTCAAACAGACCGCGCTCAACATTGCAGACAGTCTCATCATAGAATACACGCGGGCGGGACTCGAGCCCGACACTTTGGTAACTGCAGTCCGCGCACATCCCACACGCACCTCTTCTTCCTCCTCCTCTTCGGCCTCTTTAACAGTGTACTGCGCCACTTTGAAACTCGACAGATACTCATTGGCCCAGTGCTCTTTGTCCTTTTGTTTCTGCTCCTCATCGCCGGTCGCTGCTGAAATTTGAATGGGCATGGTTACTAGTCATTTTTTTCTGATTCAAGTATCGCCCTTTTAGTCTAATCCCAAGATCTTCTAAAAAAAGACCGCATGTGAGATTTTAATCTCAGGCATAGGCATGCAGTGCAAAATACTTGAATACTTGGTTATCAAGGACTAAAATGTTTTACTGTTCTTATGACTCGCAACTGGGGAAATATGGCCCCAACTTTGTTGTAGGCTCGTCGGGTGGAACAAATAGAAACATCCCACTGTCAGACTTTATTGAATTGAGCACAAAAAGATTTCAAATTTCGCTAGTTCGGAAACTTTTTTCATTTTAAAAATTAAAAAACGAAGAAACAACACCAACTTGCAGTGCCAGCACGTGTCAGCAACGCCTCCACCGCTTCGTCATCCCACACAATCTGTTGTTCCTTGTTCTCTTTATCTTTGTCGTCTTTCTCTTTTCCCTCGGCCGCTTTCTCGCCTTCTTTGCCTTCTGCAAAATGATCGTTTCACTAAATATTCAATTTTGTTTGAGTTGACTACTTTGACAATGACAAAACCAGTCCGCAACACAAACTACACGGATCACATAGGTGCGCGACACACAAGGAACGATGCAGACATGTTAACTTCGCAAAAAATTGCGAATAGCCGTTTCTTTGGAGCACAAGTGCATGCGCACACTGCGTTTTTCACTGTATTTGATCCACAGGCACTGATTTGTTGCTTGAGCACTGAATTCGTTATCATGAGATATTCGTTATGGTGATGTTTTTCGTGTTGTCCAGTAAATATCGCTATAACGAATAGTGACTGTAGCAACACGACAAAATGCTGAGTTGAGCAGACAACTTTCAAGATCGTATACATAGACAGCACCAGAAGCAGATCATGTCCCGTCACCATGAAGAGGAAAAAAAACCGCACCACATGACCAACAAACAAATGTTTCACTTGCCCTGTGCGCCGGCCTCTTCATCCTTGAACAATTCCTCCGTGCCCCATCTGAGCACATCATCAAGATCTTTCTTCGACATGGCCTTGTTCTGTTGACCGATACCAGCGCGCACAACCAGATGTGTCAACATCATCTGTAATAGTCATCATAGTTCGTTGTGAAAATTCTTATCGAATCACAACTGCCTTGGTCACGCACGTCGCGACTTATTTGCAAATTGGTTAATTTCGCGATTCACTGGCGACACGGTTTTCGATCAGAATAACACTGTCTTGCTTGTTGTATGCGGGTGGGAACTCCTCGGCGGGGTTGAAATTAGTGGCACCGGAAATCTCGTCCAACTTGGCAGAATTCCAGCCAGATCAGATCCGACTCAATACAACGAAATTTGATAAGTGGAACACAAAAAGATGTTCGACGACCTTCGGACCAAAAAGTGAAGTGTAAAAACTTGAAAAAAAAATCCAAAACCCCAAATATTATTCACCTTCTTCTTGGCGACGGACGTGATTCGTTCCTCGACCGAATTTCGTGTCACGAATCGATAGATCATCACGTTGTTGCGTTGGCCGATGCGATGAGCGCGGCTGAATGCCTGCAAACAGAATTGACAATGTTGTCATATTGTTGTTGATTTTTGGATTTTGCTTTTCGTTTCACCACAAATCGGTATCGCTTGGATTAAACAGCCAACGCCAATATCAGGCAAGAACAGAACATTTCCCAATGGTTGCAACCGAAAGTTCCTATTGCCAAATTGGCTTGTTTGAAAAACCCAATGGTCATATCCGATCTCAGGAAAACATTTTTGTGCAAACAGATGGCGATTTATCCAAAGCATTCCATCGATCGGGATCGGCAGCCTCAACAAAGTCATCAATTTTTGGTCCAAAAAATACCAAACGTTTTCAGACGTTTGGATGTTCAGATGTTCTCAGACGAACCTGTATGTCGTTATGCGGGTTCCAGTCCGAGTCATAGATAATGACAGTATCAGCAGTGGCCAGATTGATGCCCAGTCCACCAGCACGTGTCGACAGCAGGAACACAAACTGTTGCGCGCCGGGAGCTGCAATCATTATTTGGTTATGACTTTCTGCAGTTGAACTTTCGCAGTGAAATTTCCCTATTGTGCAAACCGAAAGGTACAACAACTCGCCCCCGCTGTTTCAGGATCTAACGGAAGATAAAGAAATTACCAGACTTATAAACGAAAATGGGTGCACGAGATAGTGTGGTACAGATTTGCGCAATTTGAAAATTGTGCCACACGAAAATCGGATGATTACACAAACGCAAAAACTTTTTTGCAACCCAAACCAACGCAGTAGTCATACTCTAATAGTAGAAAATAACCTAGCAGGAAATAACGCCAGCAGTTCCAGCTCCAACAAAACATACTATTGAATCGATCAATTGCGTCCTGTCGCGCCTGACCCGTTATCGACCCGTCTATGCGTTCGTATTTGTACTGTTCGGCCTCCAGAAAGTCCTCGAGTATGTCCAACATTCTGGTCATCTGCGAGAAGATCAGCACACGATGGCCTTTCTTCTGCAACGGGGTTGGGGTGTGGTGTGTGTGACGGGTAACCTTGTTTCAATGACGGGACAAGCCGTCGGAGGCTTCGAACCTGAGCAATGACTTTTTGACCTCGACAAGCACTAAAATTGACCACTTTTTGCTTTAAAATATCGAAAACCGTTTGCTTCCACAAGAAAACCGACACATCTTCGATTCTTCAACGACACTGCTGGTGGGCAAAATTTTTCGTCAATGCTGATCCGGAAACGAATATAGACATTGAAAAATGAGTGTAATTAAAGACAGCGCAAAAATGACGTGTGTTGGTGCATATTTATGGGCGTTGAAGGCCGAACACGAAGCTAATAAAGTCAAATGTTCACCGGAATTTTTGTCCACCCTTTTATGTTGGTGCACCCAAAACAAGCCTACCTGCAGTTGTCTGAGCATTTTCTGCAACAGCATCAATTTGCCGGAGGATTTCGTCAACGCTGTGCCTTCGTATGCCTGATTCTTCAGCTTGGGCGCTTCCTATAATTAGAATGAACCATATTTCATTGAATGCTCACAGACCAACAATCAGACTTTTCGATCAGATCGGAGCAACCATGTTAAACAAAACAATAAATTGTTCAGTTGATCATCAGAGTGGCCACACGTAGCACATAAACGCACTCGCATATAGTCGTCAGATTAATGCCAACCACCAAATTTCTGCAAGGCAACGCTACAAAAGGTTAACGACATACCAGTGACGCAGTTGGGAACAAATACGGATGATTGCAGCATTTCTTCAGATCCATGACCACATTCAATAGGGACACTTGCGACCCACCCTTGTTCGCATTGAGCGCCTCAAAGTTGCGCGTCAGAATGTACTTGTAGTATTTCCTGCAAAATTGCTGACCAGAAAGTTTGGTTTGTGTGTTTCTGATGAAAAAATGAGCTGCAACTTTTTTTAGTTGAATTATATTCAACGACAGGATTTCCATGCGTAGCATTGCAAAATGTTTTACGCAACCTGTAAAGCAATACAATCAAGAATTATTCCACACGACATCCGGTGTCGGACCATATTAACGAAAATGTTTCGCTATTTGCACTTATGAAAGGGATGAACCGACATAAAATTGATAAGCACATGTTTGGGTCTTTAACAAACTTTCAAAAAAGTAAAAATCGAAGCAACAACGCACTTTTGCATGGGACTGAGTTCGACGCGAACAATCAACTCCGACTTTGTCGGCATGTCGCGTAACACATCGGCCTTCAGACGACGCAACATGTGACTGCCCAACAACGAGTGCAGTTTGCCGATTTGCTCCTCCTTCGAGATTTCGGCGAATTCCCGCGTGAAATTGTCGAGATCGCTAGAAAATTAGTTTGAAGTTCTATTAAAATAAGGATTTTACTTCATAAAGCGTTACCATACACAAAGGGGGTGACAAACTAACTAGCTGTTCATGCATATGAACGATTTGGTGCATTACTTCTTGTGTCATACAGGCTATAGATTTCACCAGGTTTTCTTGTTCGAAATGGGTCCGTGACCTATTGGTGGCCCATTTGCCCAAATCTAGCGGCTCAATCCAAATTTCTTAAGACACAATGAACCACAATTAGTATGGCAAAACCCTTGGATATCACTCATACAAAAATTGACTCAATGCGTGTTGTTTATCCATGGTGGGTATCTACGTATGTCTGTGTCGCTATCGTGGCTACCAATGCCTGCGGGACCGAAGAAATTACCGAGACATAAAATAAACACAAACATCAACCAAACCAACAAAAAAAACCAACTAGAATTTAGCCGGATCGAGAAAGTTCAACAGATGGAACAATTCCTCCAGGTTGTTCTGCAGCGGTGTGCCGGTGAGCAGCACTTTGTAGAGAATCTTGAAGTCTTTGAGCGTGCGGAAAAACTGAAATCGACACGAAAATCGTATTTTGATGAAGAGAGTACACAAAAAGTGCGATATTGAAGCCATTCTTGTGACACTGTCTGTTTGGCTACGTGCATAATTCACGGAGATCATTCGATTCGATGCTGTTCCAGTGCTGTTTGCACGACAAACGCCATCGCCGACAACCCACCAACGACTGATTGTTCTTGAGTCGATGTGCCTCGTCTATGATGAGACATTGCCATTGGATGCTGCCCAAGAAGGCTTTGTCGACGTTCACCAACTCGTACGACGTCAACAGCACGTGGAATTTGATGCCCTGCTCACTGCGCACACGCGACGCACGCTGCCCGCCACGGGTGTTGCCCTCGATGAAGGAGAACTCGTGCTCGCTGAAACATTAGCACGGTTAGTGGGTGGGGTGATTGGTTGGCGCAGCACGACTGTGTTCGGGATGATGTGCCTGAACGATCAAATGCAACCCGATTTTTTTAGCACGGCTGGCGATCATGTCGCGTGCACGCTGCATGTGCTTTACGATTCAGGCAAGTGGTACAAACAGGAACTTTTGGACGTAATGGAACCGTGGATGTTTGGCAAACTGTTTCCAGAAGTGCAAACAACAAACATCCATTTCTTTCTCTGTCGTCACAAAAATTACGACGCTGTGCACAGCTTTCAGCCGCAGACTTGTTCCGAACAGATCGACTATCGATGTCTCTACTTCGGTCATCATATCAGATGATCTTTGCACTTTCACTGCCAACTGAACGGGCAACTTGACAAACTATTGATATTTTGTTCACAGTACCGTTCGATTTTCATAAATCATCCATTCACACACACACAATCCAACTAACCGAATGATCGATCGACTTTCCTTATCACCCACATAGGTCACAACGTAAAAGTCGGGCGACCAGAATTCAAATTCGCGCTCCCAATTGATCACGGTGGACAGTGGGGCGCTTATCAGGAACGGGCCGTTGGTGACGCCCTGTAAGTGCTTGAAAATTAATAATCACATTATTACGATCTAACTGTGAACAGAGCTAAATCGTTTCAGTGTCTTTGTCAACTGAGATCAAAAACAAGCTCAAAAAATAAACATACATTTTTGACGAGCGAATACAAGAATGCAATCGTTTGGATGGTTTTGCCAAGACCCATCTCGTCTGCGAGAATCACATCCGTATGATTGGCGTAGGAATACCTGGAAAAGATGTTATCGATACCTGGGTGATGCCTTTCCATTGCTGTTATGATACTGCAACTGCAGATCACAGCAGCCATTTGGTGATGAATACCCTATCTGCTGTTTTCAGAATGACCTTGGCTAAACATGGCGAATCAGCTAAACATGGCTTCGCGAGCATGTCACAATAAAGCTGCTGCAATACCTACCGCAACCAGTTGAGTCCCTCCATCTGATATTCGTGCAATCTACCGCCAGTGCACGTGATGTAGTCGGGTTGTTCTTCGAGTTTCTTGCGAAGCTGCAGAAATGATAAGGAGAAAATGTTGAAACACTTGAACTGTCAACATCTTGACATGACACCCAACACGCACCTCGTTGTTGACATTCTTTTCCGTCGGTTTCTTCTCGCCGCGTTTGCCCGACTTCTTGTGATGATGCTCATCTTTGGACTCCTTTTGAATGTCGTACTTTCGCATGATCGATTTCGGAATCGGCTGAAACCAGAGAACAGTAGACAGCTGCTGATTGATGTTTCGCGCATTAATGATAAACTACACATACCTCATCGAACATTTTGTGTCTGTGTCGCCAATACCGTTCCATGGCCTGTTCATAGTCGGGAATATCCATGTCATCCCGTTCCCAGGTGGCTTGTTCGTACATCAACTCTCGCCACTTGATCAGGTAGTCGAATTGATTCTTGTTGTACTGACTGAAATCACGAAACGGACCACTGTTCGGGTGTTGCTGATATTGTCTCCCTCCAACCGGCTTGGCAGTTTTTTCGGACTTGTATTTTTTGGAACTTTTATTATGGTATGGTGGAAATCATGATAACAGCGTTCTAGTGGAATCCTTCACCTTGTTTACAGAATCGAAGAAACATTTTGGAGCCCAGTGACTTTGAATAATTGGCGCTTATCAAAAAAGTCCAGTTTTCAGGCATCCTTTGGTGATATGAAATTTCGCGCTTACCACTGTCCAGAGAACAACAACTTCTAGAGCGAAAACATGGAAAACATGAGCTGATCAAAAGAAAATTCGAAATCCAAAAACATGCTGTCACATAAAAAACTGCCCAATCACCATGACCAGGGTGGTATGCACATTGCAGGCATCGAGTGAGATCGCTGGGTCGGCTTTGAGTTGACATAAAAGCATTCTATATAATACGCCCATCCGTGAAACCTCAGCCAGCTGGCCATGTGCATCAATACATAACGCGGGCGTGTGCCATACAGCCAGCGCGCGCAAGTGGCTGTCTGCTGCTTCACAATATTCATGAGCGAAAACATTTTCTGCCAAGTAAAAGTCAATCGGGTGCCCAGGCCACATCCGGCCCAGGTAGTCCAGCAAAGCGCAGGTCGCTCCGACTGTGCGATTGCCAATATTCGTACAATATTTGCAGCGACATAAAGCGAACTTACACATGATTGAGAATGCGCTGAATCTGCATCCATTCTGGCTTGATGCCGTATCGATAGAATCGCTCTTCGCAATTGTGCGGGTCCGACTCCTTCTCCTTATTCTCGATCGTGCCGTGCTCGAGGTCCTCGGCCGTTCCATCGTCGATTTCCGGTGGCACTTCCGGGTCCATCTTACGCCAGTACATGCTGCAAGTAGAATTACCATAAACGTTCTATTCCTTCGAAAGCAGTGATCGGAGTGCGATCTGAGATGTTCGTTGGCGGGACTGTGACAGTTGGTCTGGCGACTACAGCGGTATATCGAATGTGTTGATCAGGTGTTGTGAATGACATTTGGAACTTGATGCGAGATCCATATTTTTGGTGTCGACAGTAACGCGCAATTGCTTATTCATCATAGCGCGCGGGAAAATGTTCCGATCTCAGTTCATACAACATCTACCACTTTCACGGTGACCACAATTGTCGACAATGGACAAAAAACGAGAACAAATAGACGCACAACGATATTGAGATGAGACAGTAATCAGCCATTTGCTAACCGTAACGTCTGCGCGTGATGCACTTCGAGCACCAATTCGTTCACCCAGCTGCAGTGCCAGTACGACATGAACTTCCATTTGATGAAAAACTCGCGTTCGCGACGGGCCGGCATTTTCTAAAAGACAAATAAATTGGTTATTGTTCTAAACCTTTTGCAAATAAGAATGTTTGAAACTTTTGTAATTTTTTACAAAAATTCTGATCAGATACAAACCTGATACGGTCGGAGCGGTATCTCATCTTCATATTCTGCTTCTTTCGGCTCTTCCTCTTTTTTCTTCTCTTCGTCCTTTTCCTCGTCTTTCATTTCATCGCCATCTTTTTTCGCTGCAACACAAGCGAACGTAAAAACAGCACCACGAAAAGTAAATAAAATGCGATACAATAAAATAAAAATAAACGAACCATCGTCAGGTTTGGGTGGTTCTTCTGCCGGTTTCGGAGGTGCAGCCGCCTCAGCAGCACGCTTGGCGTCGAGCTCAAGTTGCCGTTTGTGCTGAAGAAATTAGAGCAGCAATAATGTCATTGCGAAGATTGGATAAATAAACAAATAGGGCCGAATTCCCAAAGCCGTGATGCATTTGCAACAAAGTACACTTCATTTACATGATAAGATCCGCAAAACAATTTCGAACACCATTCCTGACCGCATAAACGTGCTGCAGTTGTGACTTCAGAAATACGCTGGTGGCCCGTCATCAACGTTAAACAGACACAAAAGTCATCAAACTTTCTGTCAAAAATGTTCACCCAACCTGAGCGATACTTTCTTCCGTCGGTTCGGGTATCTTGATTTCGACCCATCGCCAGCTCAGAATCTTCTCGGGACGGTTCGGCGGTTTCGGACACTGAAAACGGGGAAACAGAAGCGTATTACAGGAAGTTACAAAAATGTTTTGGTGTTATTTATGATTTTTTGCTCTTCGGTTATCAAGCCTTTAGTTTTCATTTTCAATAATGACTGATCCTTGTTGAAAACAGAAATTATTGTTTTTGTTCGTTGTTTCAACATGTTTTACAGTGACCGTGAAACATTTTCAGGCAAAATTAATCCATAGCCTGCTTGGGTTAGAGAGATGTCGGGTGTCGGGTGCCAAAAAAGTATAGGTGTCGGGTGTCGGGTACTTCCAGATGTCGGGTGTCGGGTTTTTTGGGACCCGACACCCGACACTTGCGGTTCAAAACATCAGTTTTGCTGAGAGAAGAATTTTGAGAGAAAATTTTCTTCGAACCAAATGTTTCCGAAGACGCAGAAAGTGACATTTTGGTGTTTATTTCGTGTGAAAATGCTTGAATTTAGTAACTTTAGCCAAAAAATTGCACTAATGATGCAAATGAGCAAAAATTTGCTTGTTTTTGGTCCAAAAACAGGTGTCGGGTGTCGGTTTTTTTTCAAAAACTAGATGTCGGGTGTCGGTTTTTTTGCAACTGTCGGGTGTCGGCTTTTTTCTCAGATGTCGGGTGTCGGGTACCCCCCCCCCGACCTCTAACCCTATAGCCTGCATAATGTTATCAATACAAGGTTCCATTATACCTGTTTCTGCACAAGATGGATGAGAAGGCCACTTTTACAAATCACGAAAACGCAAAATAACAAAAACAGATACGGAAACAAAACGACACCCACCGTACATCTCGGGCACCACCATTCGCCTTCTGGTATGACCTCAAGTGGCGGATTCAAACAATACGGATGGTAGCTATCGGGACATCTGGAAGAAAATTTCATTAATTTTGATGAAATGGTGTCAATTTCATGTCATATCCCACTTTCGCTTGAGAAAACACAGTGCTCGGAGTGTGTCACCTTTCAGTTTGTACTACACTCTATGGTTTAAAGTTTGACTTGTCTGTTACACCAAAACGAACATATTTTACGCTGAATATTCCTCCCACTCACAAAATAAACACTGCACAAACAAAAATGTGCCAAAATTGGTTATCTTTCGTCACCACACGCACCCGTCACAACACAGCAGTCCGCCGCCGCCCAAACAATTACGGCAGTATTCGAAGTTTTCGGTCTTTTTCTCCGCCTCTGGTTCTGCGGCGTCTTCATCTTCTTGGTCTTGTACTCCTTGTTCCTCCTGAAGCACAAGAATAATTTCTCTAGCTTTGTCAATTTCTGCATGTTAATTTTCAATTTGCCTTTCTGCATTTATTTGCTTGTGATGACGCCAAGTGAAAAAAACGGGGCGGTGTCTGGCGCCTGTTTACCAGGAATTATAGTCCAGTTCTCGCATCACAAACCAAGGACTGAAAGGTTTTTAGGTCACATTCGCATTGCAAGTTTCCTGTGCTCTTATCGCAAGAAATACCCAGAAAAGAATTATTCGCTATAAACCCCCCCCCCAAAGCCCAACCCAAGCACTTACACAATGCGGGCATGACCACTTGCCGGCCGGCGCCTCCTCAGCGTCGGGATCGACACACACGAGATGGTAGGCGCGTGGACACGTGTCACACAACAACACCTCACCACCCTGTTGACATTCCTCGCAATAGTCTTGGTGCACAATCTGTAATCAATTTGACACCACAAATGTTTCGATCACAACACAAAAGACACGAGCTGATGCTGATTCGATTCAGCGCTAGTAAGGTTCTCGCCACACAAAATCAGACTTCATTAACCAGTAACCACAAGATCATGAACGCTTCGGAAATGTCACTATTGTGTAACGGCAACGGGCAATTCCCATGAACTTCTCACCAAATTAAAGCGCTTTCGGCCGAAATATATCACAAATAAACCCCATTAGAGAACATTGGGAAGACACTGCCCGAGATTACCGCAGGCCCCTTGACATCTTGAATTTACGTGAAAATAGCACTTTCAAAATGCGAGATTGCTTTGGCTTCGCCTGTGTTCAGAACGTATAAAAATGCTAAATTGGGGTGCCCGAGCAGTGGCACTAATAGTCTTATTTCAAATGATCAAACCCTGAAGGGTGCTTTCAAATCGCGAACATCGACTGAGTAGAATTTACCTCCTCGGCCTCTTTCTTTCCCTTTTTCTTCTTGGCAGCCGCGCGTGCCGCTTGGCGTTCTTTCTTTTGGCGTTCCTGCTCGTCCAATTCTTTCTCATGCGCTTTCAACCGGGCTTCGAATTCAGCGTCGCTGTTGTCTGAATCGTAAAGGTGGCCGTGCTGGGGACTTAATTGCTTCGTCAGATTTATTCACAGATATGGCTTTGACCAGCGACGGGTCGAAAACGCTTTCGAAAATGCATGAAAACCGCAAGCGGCCCTAAATCACATCCAAAGCAAGAATCGAGTGATGAACACAGCAGCACATAGTAACGTTTCATGCACTTACGTCCACCCCTATCATCATCATCCGAGTCTCTATCAGCCTTCTTCTTCCGCCTTGCCCGTTCAGGGGCCGGTGGTGTCTCAGCTTGACCAAGTCGGATCTTCAGCGGTGCTACGGTCTTTTCGGATGTTGCTTGCTGCGCCTTGCTGCCCGATCGACCTGGGAAGGCAATGAAACATCACATGGACTCATAACGAACTTGACGACGACAGGTCTCAAACTGATCAGTATGGATCGTGACTTTCCAATTCAGGATTGATCGAGCCAGATTCTTTTTCCAATCAGTTTTTATTGGTGCACTCAAATCTCTACATAGTGAAGTGAACGGGCCCGACTATTTTGTTCACAATGTAAAGCACCGACAGTGAGCATTACGTAAATTTGGGGACTGATCGTGATCATTCGCTCACCACGCAGAGGGCTTCACTGTGCGTAGGTTGGCTGTCATATGCATGTCACAGCTGAACGGTAGAAAACGGCAATGGGCTATTGCTGAGCTTAGAAAAGGCCATTCGAAAAACTGATCATCAAAGCCCAACAGAACACTTTGGGACCGATCACCAAGTTAGACGCACCGACACAATTACGTTTGCTGAACGAAGAACAAGTTCAACGAATTTTTCCAAAAAAAATACATGTGACGAACTGCTTTTCTTTGTCGAACCAGACGCGGCGGCCGTCTGTTTCTCATTGAATTCCTTGATTTTCTCCTGGAACGATCGATACTTGGCCGCGACGACCGCCTGGATTCGTTGCGTGGCAACTTTGGGATTCGCGTTCACCAACGTTGGCTTGACCCGGGCTGTGAAAGCCTGAAAAGGGTAGATAAAACAATTAGGGACAAACTGGCTTATTGTGTTTCGAATATTCACAGTCGCACCAACCGGACTGTTTTCAACAAAATCGGGCTATGTACATACAGTACGCTAACGTCCGCCACTGCCTGCACGTCGTTCTTTGACGGAATTT
This sequence comes from Rhynchonema sp. JSB1_4, assembly GCA_030248065.1. Classification (NCBI taxonomy): domain Eukaryota; kingdom Metazoa; phylum Nematoda; class Chromadorea; order Monhysterida; family Xyalidae; genus Rhynchonema; species Rhynchonema sp. JSB1_4. Next base: position 56,128 of record JASAMV010001447.1, on the reverse strand, counting down.
TTTCATGCCTGTCGCTGACGCAGCTATTCATTTTTTCAAATCAATTGTCCTTTCTTTGGCGTAGTCAAATGGCCGTATTAGAAAAGCCAACCGGTCAAGTTTTTGGGAATAAAACATACGAAGGTTTCATCGCCACTCTCATGAATAATCGATAATCAGCGCAAAAAATAGCAATTTTGGCGAGGCCGGGAAGACCATCAAGTATTCTGGCAAAACGACCTGTACTCAAAAGCAAAACAGACCGAAAATGCCGGATTCTCATCAACAATGATCAGACCACAACTGAATCAGGCGTTCACGCTAAGACGCAGTCATTCACCTTGCTCGACGCCAACGTCGTATAGTCGTCCTCGGTATAGTCCAACTCCACATCCTCCATGCCGTACGCATCGCACAAGTCGCTGGCCGTTGCTGTCAACGGATCGATCGAGGTTTCGATCGTGTTCGGCGTGCTCGGGTTCGACTCCTCCTTGGCCGCGGCTGTTTGTTTGGCCGGCGTTTTCTTGGCCGAACCTGCTTGGGTACATTATTGAAGAAACAGTCTTGTGGATTGTAGTGAAGAATGGTCTTGATCGGGATATGGGGTGAAATTTTGGGCCTAATTCGTTTGTGGATGAGTGCTACAGTTTGCCCTTTTTTAGTCACTGACGTGCTTGGATGGGAAAAGGACTACGCATCTTGCAACACAATGCCAGCACATCAAAAAAGTGACTATGCAAAACTCTAGGTGTTTTACTGCAGAAAGAGAGTGGACGGCCGCCTCAACCAACCGGCCGAACTGCGACTGCGCTTGCTACCCGACCAATTCGATCCGCCCTTCTTTCGTTTCCGCTTCGAGCGCTGCGTTTTCTCCTGCGTCGGCGTCTCAGTCGGTGTGTCATCACCGCCCTGAAAATTAGGGAGGTAAAGAAACCGGGGTCAAATCATTCTGATGCGATATTATTGTGATGGTGGGTGGTTGGCCTGGATAATTGTAGTGCCCAGTTTGTGTCGAGCAAAACCTGCGATTGAAATGTTTCGACTACAACACCAAAGTCAACGACAGATGCCGGTTCAATGCTGAAAAGAAGTTCCACACATTCAACAAAAAGTTGTTCGCAGCAACAAATGACAATAGACGGCACAAAAGCCGATATCAAGTTTGCGGATCAGACTACATCTTACGGCTGCCTGAAAACCACCTTTTGCTGGTCGAAATTAGTGGCACTTGCATATCCCAAATACAAAAACGGTCGGTGATCCAGGCAGAGTCAGACAATCCCATCATCAACAAGACAACAAATTTTCATGTCTACGTTACCCAATATTTGATGACGATGACCTCTGTGAGACATCGCCGAATCACTGCGATCCGCTGAGCTTTCACGTCACAATACATAAATACCCACCTCAGCACCGCTGTCCTCTCCCTCCTCGTGCGTCACATCATTATCGTCGCCGTCAACATCCATGCTGCCGTTTTGATCTGAAATTAGCAAAACGTCATAATCAGAATTATTACACCACCATATTTGAAAATCAACTCAAAAAATATATGGGCACAACATATTGGTATCACACATCTGACAGAATTACGATACGTGGCAACTGCCACTGCCGAACTGAACAGATTTCCGAATGAATACAGTACTCGGGCTAAAACACTCGAAGAAAAAAACCAGACACCTATAGTATTAGACTTGAACTATGAAACTATGAACTGCTATATTCGACACGAGGGTATGTACAGCAATGCAAATGAGCGTACGCGGCTTCAAGCTCAAGCCAATAAAAGTGCGCATGACGCAACTTGCAAGCACTAGGTCGTGCATTGCACAAGTACGTAAAGGGCGCACCAACGAACATGGCAAATGCAGCAGAGGGTGTTATGTTACAAAAGCAAGACAGGCTGGACCATGGCACACTTGGGCTGCGGTTTCAAAATTAGGAACTCTGGATTGGGTGGGTTGGGTCCCGCTGAGAAGATAGTCCAAAGAGCCAAAAACATGTGCAGCAACCGTAGAAAATGACAAACGTTTTAGTTACACATGGCACCTGAGTGACATGAACTGAACCAGAGAAAGCGAAAGGTGATTGCATTATTGTGGTACCTCAATCAGTTTGCTAAATTTCAAACCCAACGAGCACAGGCGTACAAAACATCAAGTGAAGTGACCGCATTTTAACGCACACCACTGCCTACTGAAAAAGACGAGCAAGATTAAGAACAAAAGCCGAAACCCAGCAAGCGCCACTTATATGGCGCGAGAAACAGAAAGCTAAAAAGGTGTTCCAAACCAGGCAAGGCTTACGATTGCGCTGCTAATGATTTGAAGGCACAGTGAGTAGAAACTGCAATCTAGCACGGCAAGATGCCAACTAAAATGCACCGCAAATCGAGCCGAGGCCATGTGTATGTACATACATGTACGTACACATTACAGACACAAGCGCATTTACATACACATTTCTAAATAAATGACTCAAAACGTAGCGCGCGTGCTCAGACGCACAATGTGTGTGTGTGTATGTGCGTGTGTTGTGGTTGTGCCTGGCTGGCTTGGCCCCTTGAAATTTGCGAGCGGAAAATGGGGCTCGGGATGACGGTGGCGACACGAGCGGCAACTGGCGGGGAACAGGACCAGGCTCCGCCCACTTGCAACCAACATTGTTGATGAACACAAATGAAGCAACACTTGACGAAATATGTGGCAAGACGCAACATATGCCCAAACCAAAGCGTATGTTAATTGAATCAAGTTTGTACGCTCAAATTTCTATGCCCATATCTTCGGCCTTTTGCGTATGTGCTGAGACGGTGTCACAGCATATACGTGATACGGAGTGGCGCATTTTTTCTAATTCACGCCACCAACGAAGATGAGGCAGATAACGTATATACGTGTGTGATATGCACATTTGATTATTATTAGTATATGACACGTTCAACACGATAACACAATGCACAAATGGTGGGCGAGTGAGATGAGAACACCCATAGTATTCTTTGAGTGAACACAAGAGAAAGAAAATGGCTGAGGTGAGGTGTTCGGTTGCACGCCGACACGAACGCCAGTGGAACGTGATACTGAGACGACACCGGTACTAAATTCGCTCCCCACGTAGTTTAGATTCGGGGTTAGGCTTGGGCTCTGGCCCATACTAACGCTTAGATTGATTTGTTTTCTGCCTGCACTTTAGGGTGTATGTGAACTTGCTGCAGCACACCTCGATATGCTGCAATTCACTCACAGAACACATGCACGTCCGCAGGCTTCCCGGTATTGTAAAGCCGCCGACGCATGTAATAGACTGGTTCACGACGATTTTTTTATCGCAGATTACCATATCATACTTCAAAGTTCGAACCATACACCGCGTACCTTGATCAGCCATGTTTGATGCTGACGGGATTCACCAAAGTCCGATTGTTTTATCTGACCAATTCGCAAACTCGGCGCGATCACTTCCAACGAATCCAAAGTTGTTGAATGCGTACCAATAGTTGGCCGTTTCTGTGTCACAATCACAAACACCCGTTCGGTGGATAGCCGTCGTATTTTTTGCGTCGAATCAGCGATCTATTGAGCTCTGAAATACTGTAGAACGCACGTGCTGCGGTTACGGTACCCGTGGATACAATCACACGTGCGCACAAACCACGAGATAGCAGCTGACCAAGCTGCACTGTCAGCCAGAAAAACGGCAATTCACCAAAATAAATGAAAGTCTCGCTCAGACACAGCGTCTGGCTGACTGAACGTGAACACACGAGACAACGCACCTAATTGGGGCTCGGGATTACGCGCACACAACTAGCCGTACAAACTATTGAACGTGTCAGACGAAAATAAACCCACCACACAGCACACAATCTACTGTATGTACAAAAGCACAACATGGGCGGGGTGGTGTGCACGTGCATAGGTATACGTGTACACACAACTTGTGCACGGACGCAGGACTTGCCTGGCTGGCAAGCAGCATGCCGCCAAATGGTAAATACAAATCAAACCAACACAACAGAACTGAACTATGACATGACACGTTTGGAAGTTGCAAAGCAAGTTACTGTTGAATTTGAATGATAAACGTTGGCACTGATGGTTCTCCGCCGGCACCAATGCAAACTTCATAAACAAGTGCTTACAAAAAAATGACACATTAGAACGGGCAAATACAGAAGGTAAAACAATCACAATTTCAAGGGATGACCATTCAAAAACGAAGGCCAGGGTAGGGTACACAGCACGCCGGTCAAATACAGTACCCATTTCAATTACCACACAAAAAACAAAACAAAAACTGTTGGCGGTTCAATTTTATTCAGAGCATGATGACGAAACCGGACAGACGTATTCACTTCAACGTGATTGATATAATCGATATTTCATCATTCGGTCGTCCCGTTTTGACATAGGTCTTCACTTTGCTGATGTTCTGCACCACGTCCATGCCTTTCACGACCCGACCAAAGATTGTGTGCTTGCCGTCGAGCCACGGCTGCAAAACGGGAATATGTTCAGTGTTTTAACTCTGTTTAACCTGGTTTGCCCTGCCCATGTCACCGGTGCTGACACAATCACTTTCACACCTTTACTTGGCTCGACCGACATCAAGCTTCCCATGTTCACGTTGGAACCACCAGAAATCCCCCAAGCACACAAAAATGGTCACTTTTGGCCAGTTTTCAGCTAAAATGTCAAAAAAGCACCCATTTTAGACCAGTTTTGCAATAAAATTAATTGCATGCAAAAACGGCCTTTTCTTCGCCCTGTGACGGACCATAGGGGTATCTCGGGTGGACTCTGGGGGGTATCCGGAACCTTCCACACCAGTGCTGTGGCTACTTTTGAGGGGAAGTAGTACCTTGCGGCCAAAAAGAGGGGGAGATACCGCGGCACTGTACCCAGAACTTGGGGGAAATCCGATTTGGGGTGGGGGGTGGGGGTGGGGTGAGAAGTTTTAGATGAAGGTACTGTACTACCATACCAGTTTTGCGAGAATTCGGCAGGTTACAATGTGCATAAAGGGTCCCCCACCCCCCGGCGCCACAGCACTGTTCCACACAGGGTATCTTGGGCAGTGTTGGAGGTGGGGCAGGGGGTAGCCCCCAGTACAGTAGGTATCCCCTCGCCTGGTACAGTAGGTATCCCCCGATGTTTGGCATGGTACAGCAGTTATCCCCCAGATTTTCACCGCGGTACAGGAGGTGGGGCAGGGGGTAGCCCCCCAGTACAGTAGGTATCCCCCTCGCCTGGCACAGTAGGTATCCCCCCGATGTTTGGCATGGTACAGCAGGTATCCCCCCGATTTTCACCGCGGTACAGTAGGTATCCCCCCCCCGATTTTGCCCCAAAAGTGCCAATTTTTGACTAAAATGGCCAAAATTAGTACAAAATCAGTGGTTTTTACCTCAAACTGCCCAAAATTCACGCGCTACGCGCGCAAATACTACGTTTCCACACGATTCCACACACAATAAAAACATTAAACTTTTTCACTCAAAAAACCCCCCAAACCCCGCAGGTACCAAAACCCCCAGGCCATCGGCTCTGGCACAGTGGGTATCCTATCCCCCTCTCTGAGCCCGCTACAGTAGGTATCCCCCTCCAGAGTACCTCCAACACTGAACTTGGGTCAATTGACCAGCCACCACACTGGCTATACACCCGACCAACTGCATCACTGAACGACTGACTGTATGCAAGTTAGAGCCCATGGCACCGGGGCCGGACCGACCACCATTGCCAGCGCGCAATCCGTCGCATTAGCGTTTCGAATTGGGAACAAGCCAAAACACAAAAGATCAATGTCTACTGTGCGCTGTCAACCTAGTGTCGGGCGCACTCAGTGGCAGGCAGCATTCAAATAGCCACAAAACAAAAAACTACAAAAATAACAAACGGGACGTCCCTAACCGTCGGAACCACCGTGATGAAGAATTGACTTCCATTCGTGTTCGGGCCGGCATTCGCCATCGACATGGTGTAGGGCTTGTCGTGTTTGAGATCCGGCACTATCTCATCCTCGAATTCCCCACCCCAAATCGACTCGCCGCCCATACCCGTGCCTGAAAATCAGGGATTGCTTGAAACTTAGTGGAAACTTTTGCTCTAGCGGAAAAGTGAGCGTTTCTGACGTTCCTAATGCATCGAGCGAAACATTCTTTGACTAAAATTATCTTTGAGCCACAATATGTCACAGTCATGTTGAAGAGACCAACACCGGAAAAGTTCGCTAACATATTTAGGCATTTCGGTAAAACAAAATATTTTACAAACAGCATTGACTGCCCTTTCTAATGTTGAGGCCCGGTATCTTCGGTCACTCCGTTCGTTAAGAGTTCAGGCACGAAAAAAACGATAAAGAACAGAAGTGTATGAGGATCGGGCAACTCAAAACAACTTCACGCAGACAGCAGTATGGTGTCAAATAGTGTTTTAACACTCGTTATCATCAAAACTGTGCATAATTACATCACCAGCTTCCAACCAAAGTTGTCTGAAACTGGAGAAAATAATTCTTCATTTTCAACAAAGATTGGCGAAATTCTGGGAAATTGAGCCGATGTTCCCAACAGCTGAGGTTTTTTTTCGCTTTCTTTCGGGTTTTTCCTCACCCCGGGCCCAGATGGACCCGGTTTCTTCGGTTTAATTTTGATTTTGTCAAAAAGACGTTTTTTATCCGTAAGCATACAGGCGCAATTTCTTTAGTGAGGGTACGTTTTTCACAGAAAATTGATTCGTTGGACATCATTATTGGCCAATGAGCATTGCTGCATTTGATGCGCAATTGGTTAATTATTTCGCTATTAAAAATCATCGACCTTCAAACGTTACAAAAACGCTGCTAAACGCACCGGTCGGATCACCCGTCTGTATCATGAACGCCCTGATAACGCGATGGAATATGTGTCCATTGTAGTATCCGCGTCGCGCGTGCGTGCAAAAGTTCTCGACGGTTTTCGGCGTCTGTTGCATGAACAACTTGCAATGGATGTCACCCATTGTCGTGTGGATGATGGCTGAGTCGGTCAGTCGACGCTCCGGTGTCACTTCCTGAAACATTTGATGGGATATGGTTGAATGGAATCAAACTTGGTGATGGGATCGGAATCGGATTGGTCTTCTTGTCTTCTGGTTAGGCACAAGATTTTTTAATTTTGAGAATGTATCATGGCTTGCTGATAGGTTCCATTTCGACCAGCGCGAAAACATCAGGGGATTAACTTTAACGCTGGTCGAAATTGTGATGTCAGTCTAACTGCTCATTTTCAATTCAAGAGTCAAGTGCCTCTGGCCATGTTTTCCTTCAAACTTGATAAACGAATCCGATCTTCCTTCATTAATCGAAATATCTTGGGGTTATTTGCTTTGCGTGTTTGGCAGAAAAATAACACTGACAATAAAATTTAGAAAAGAACAAAGCAAAACCAATTCTCAGCGCAAAAGATAACGAACATCGAACGCGGTGATGACGTCCTCTTTGAGTGGTTTCTCATTGAACACGTCGCGATCATTCCTATTCGCTTCGCCTTCCTCGTCTTGTCCCGACGCATCGAACGGCTCGGCGTTAGTGAACAGGTAAAAACGATTCTTGCGATATGCGGTGCACACCTACAATATGTGCATTCAAGATTCTACAATCCACGTTCCACGCCGTAATTTTAGGAAATCGTTCCAAATTTTTAACAGAAAAAGGTTTGAAGTTGCGAGGTCAGTTTCTGACTCGTGCAAAAAACTCTTAGTGTAGTGGACATGTCCAACTTCATCATGAAGCAACTTTAGACCTTGAGGCTCAGAACTGTTTCTATGATACCATATTCGGCAAATGTTGTTGTGACCTGCTCCTCTGCCTATGGCGACAAACCAAAAAATAATGACCACAATCACAAACTCACGATCATGGGATCGGGTTCCGGTTGTTTGAGCGCCGGGTTATCGGACGCTTCAGCTTCGGCCGTCGTTGCAGCGCCTTGCAGTTTGTCGCGCACAGAAGGCAAGGCTCGGCACAGGGATACGCTCAGAAATCGTAGTGTCTCCGGTTTGCCTGCCCAAAAAAACAGTTGTTCATTGCAAAAACCACAAACAATTCCAAAGAGACACAAAAAAACAACTCATAAGAAGCATGAACCTCACCGATTAACCTGACAACTTGATTCGTTTTCAGGTTCAACACTTTGACGCCGACCAGGCTCGTGTAGAGAAGAAAGTTGCCGGATTCATCAAACTGTAGCGTGGAGAGATCGATACTTTGCTCGGGTTCGCGATCCATTTCCTGAAAAAAAGATTTATGGGTTTCAGAAAGCTATCAAGAACTTCAAACAATGAACCATATCTTTTGATATCAAACTTCGAATTTGACGAGATGACCAGATAATTTAGTTATGCGACTTTATGATACGATTGAGGAATTCAGGTTTCGACTGGTGAGCGACTTGATTTATGGATTTGCCACAACACGAATCGAAATCAGAACCATCGGTCAGCAATCTTGCTGTTTTCTTGATTGAACAAAAAGGTGCTGCCACTACGGCTGCGAAGCTAAAACGACTGATAATCCGGTCCTCAAATCAATCGGAACAAGACCCTGCCACTGTGAGTTGTAGTTGATTTGTAATTTGATTTTTGCTTTTGATGCTCGCATGACCGATAAAAGTCACGGCTGGAAGGTACGGCCAAAAGTTTGCATAATGTCTGAAAAATGGGCCTGTTTTGTCACAAATAGATTTGATGGAACCAGAAAAAATTCTGCGACCGTTACCATTTTGTCAGATCAAATCCTAATAATGCCAACAACCTTTTCGACAGCAACGCGCCGATTGAACTCGGTGTTGGCGAGTGCGTGTTGCGCCTTGTTGTTGATGTATTCGGATATGGTTTCATCGATTACCTGCAAACCATCGCCTTGAAATTTCAGGAAAAAGAAGTCAGAACACTGACTGCAGATCACTGACCTTGGTCAATTTACCAGTAGCAAATCGAAACAGTCGTATCCTACGATCGTGCGCCAGCGTTGCGAAAAAATCCCCTTGAGGCGAGATTCGCAGGCAAAACGGCGGCATTTTCAGCTGAAAATTGCGACAGCGAAGTAAAAGCATCGATGAACATTTTGCATATTCGCATTTATCACCGGCAAGTCAATTTGACAGCAACAGTCTACTCTCTTTGTGGTAATTTGGGGAAATAGCCTGTATGGTGGTATCAAGCTGATCATTTTAGATCCGTTTGGTCCGATCTTGTTATGTTATATTCATTGTGTTTTCACGTATTCGATTTCGTTCTATTATTTGAAGAGCTAGAACATAAACCATTACCTCAAATCAGCTTGTTCAATAGTTAGTGGTCAACATGCAAAACATTTTCATGTCACCGGCAGTGTTGGAGGCGGGGGGGGTAGCCTCCCCAGGTCCCCAGGACAGTAGGTATCCCCCTGGCCTGGTACAGTAATCACCCCGATGTTTGGCATGGTACAGTAGGTATACCCCCGATTTTCACCCCGGTACAGTAGGTATCCCCCGGGTCAAAATTAGTGTAAAATCAGTGGTTTTTACCTCAAATTACCAAAAATTCGCGCGCAAACACTACGTTTTCACACGTTTCCACACATAAGAAAAACATTAAAAAATTTTCACCCAAAAACCCTCTGGTACAGTGGGTATCGCCCTCTCCGAGCCCGATACAGTAGGTATCCCCACTCCAGAGTACCTCCAACATTGGTCACCGCAATAGGCCGATCACCTTTACCAAGCGCTCTGCTTGTTACATTGCAAACAACAAGTCACGCTTCAACCAATCTACGAAACAAACAAAGTCATTTGTTCTTTCCTCCAGAAACCCGTACCAATTCCGAAATCCAATGCAGAACATGTGAAACATCGAACTACCTTGGCAAACGTGTACAGATCAGTGTCGGTTTTGTACTGCCACGAGACAGTGTTCGGAAATTCGTAATTGTGTCTCGGACCGGTCCAGTATTCGATCATGCCCATCTCATCCACAGACACTGCGCAATCGTATTTCTCGTTGAACTGTGATTAAAAAATAATAGAAAACATTGTCAAAGCGAGAACACGCAGAAATTTCGTAACGCTATGCAATGATGTTTCACAGCGCGTACATGTAAACAGGCAGAGACGCACCTCAATCAGAGTGACTGGTTTCGAGTGCAATTTGTCGATGACGTGTATCGATTGCGCCATGCCTTTGCCATCGAAAATATGAATTTTGCTCGAATCTGCCTCACTGACAGCTAACGCTGAGATCGGATCGGACGGACGATGCACCCAACCTGCAGAACAATGCATACAATTATGTTGCTTTTTGGGAAATAATTGCCAATCAGCCAAAATGGTCATTCTATGGTCTATGATCGTCGAATTTTCGCATATTTTTACTTGTGTGTGTGTATGCAAAAAATTAACCTTCTTGGGGCCTATTTCAGCATAATTTTGACCTATTTTTATGCCCCTAATTTTAACCTCTGGACCACTATTCCCCAAGTCGGCAAACCCGGCCAGCTATCTACATACAGTATGTCTACCAAGCTGGACCCTTCCACCTATCTCTATCATGTCTACCAGTTACCACCCGGACGAACTACATCCATCACTGGTAGGATTTTCGTTCTCGGTTAAGTAATACAGTTGTGAAGGTTGTACATAGCGCATTATCATCAGGGCGGAAATCCGAATGTCGTTCCGTTTGTTTTAAAAGTCGCTTTTTCTGAGTTTCGTTAATAGTCATGCAAACTCGTTTACAAACAAATGTTAAGAAAAAACCCCATCGTTGGTAACAAGAACTAACCAACAGTTTTTGGTGCAAACTGCAGTTTAATCATGTTGATCATGTCGAAATTGAGCACGTCAAATACTTTCACCGATTGATCGGAGCCGAGTGTGCAGAGCAAAGTGCCGTTTGGATTAACGCACATGTGCAGCACGGATCCTGTAAATGGATAACAAACATAACTTGCTCGTTTCGTTAATACTGGCGCTGAAAATAAATTTGCAACACATTTTTATTTTCTTTATTCGTGCTTTTCCCCTCAATAGTGGTGGAACATTGACTTACGCACGATTGTAATGATTACTGATTTATGGAGACCGCGAAACAATGGAAATTAGCCTGGCCATGGAAAATCAGTGAAACATTTCAAAGCCCCGCAACACAACAAACAATCAGCAACAACAACGAACCCAAATGTGCACGAAAGTGCTTCACAAATTCGATACCCTCTGCATGCTGTTTCTTCCAGAATTTCACATGACCATCGCAACTGGCCGTCACTATGAAATCGCCGCTGAAATAGAGTGCCAATGAATTCAAAAACACGTGCCTAATATTCAACAGACAGTGCGATAATGAGTTGGTGATTTGTGGCAAACATGTACGATCACAATGAACGACCAACCTTGTGGCAAGGGCGTGAGTGATCACATCTCGGTGCATGAACGACTTCTCGTAGCATTTCGCCTTCGGAATGTTGCGAAGATACGCCATCTCAAAGTCGAGCACTGCAAGTGGGTGGACATTACTGAGATCGAATAAAATAACTTTTCCTCTCGGATGCCAGTTAGTCAGAACCGTACCACTAAAGCAGGTCCCTAATTCAAAAACAAGTGAAAGTGGATATTGTTGTGTTCCAATTTCAATTTTTAAGAATTCTGAAGTCCACTGTATGCAACCTAGGGTGCCTCAATCATGTTAGAGGGTACTAGCTCGGGTACAAGTTACCGTAACCATGATGTCCCTAAAGCAGTCAGACGCCTCAGGTCACATGCAATGAATGGGGGGGAGGGGGGCAACACCGTGTATTCAACAGCGGTGGAAAAAAGTAAAAATACGGAAACGTTGAGGAGGAATGTCTATGTCGACTCTTTTCGGAGTGACATTTCTCACGGTACAGCACGTGCCACACGTTGGAGCGTGAAACCGAATGTTCAATTTGCGACAAAACAGAAAAAACCCAAATGTGGAATGGCATACCATACCGTATTGCGGAAATAGAATTCCCCCATTAATTGACCTCCCCCCCATTAATCGAACCCCCCCTAAATGGGTCGAAATCAAAAATAGAACCCCCATTAATTGACCCCCCACAAATAGAACCCCCCAAAATGACCCCAGTGAAAAAGTAGACCCCCGGGTTCTATTTCCGACAATACGGTACCTTTCCGTCGCTTCTCAGGCGGCGGCATTGGCCCAACAAGATCATCGTCATCGTCATTTTCTTCATCTGCACCCTTTGAAGTGGTCGTTGTGGTCGGCGATTTGGGTTTGGTGAACTCGGCCTCTTCGACTTCCTCAGACATTTTTAAAATTGTCGAGTTGTCGTCACAATACTTCGGTAGGTAGCGAAAAGAGTCGTTTTTGTTTGCTTCTTTGCTGTAGAATGAATCGACAAGATAAGTCTGGGGAATGGAGGTCCGTGCTCGTGCTGTGCCTGGGGGATGCCCAAAGGCACAGTATCTCCCCCGCGCTCAGGTGCAGTATCTCCCACTCTCTGGCCTGCAATAGGTATCCCCCCGATTTTCATCCCGGTACAGTATATATCCCCCGATTTTGCCCCAAAAGTGCCGATTTTTGACCAAAATGGCCAAAATTAGTGTAAAATCAGTGGTTTTTACCTCAAATTACCCAAAATTCGCGCGCTACGCGCGCAAATACTGCGTTTTCACACGATTCCACACATAATAAAAACATTAAAAATTTCACCCAAAAACGAAACCCCCTTAAGGTAAGGCATAGTAGTGGCAGGGGCCAGGGGGTTGGGGGGTTACCCCCTCTCAGTACTTACCTACCACAAAACCCGAGGGGGGCTGGGGTAACGCAAAAAATTTGTGTTTTTCGACCTTATTTTCCCAAAAATCTCACCCAGTGTAGTGGCTGGGGGGGGGGGATGGGGGGGGCTTCCCCCCCCCCCTAAGGAGTAGGTACCTTGCAACCACCCCTTGGGGGGGGGATGGGGGGAAGGGTAGGTTACCTTGCAACCACCATGGAGCCATGGAGGGTACCTTGCAACCATCAATTTATGGTTTTTATAGGCAAAAATGGGTGTTTTTCGACCTCAAAACCCCAAAATTCGCGCGCTCCGCGCGCAAACCTCCATATAATAGGTATTTTAGGCAAATTTTCGGCCAAAATGCAAAAAAGTACCTATTTTTCGGCCAAATTTGCAGTATAATGCATGCAAAAAACACCCTTTTTTCGGACCTCGGGTACCTTGCAACCTTCCGGAGGCTGGGTAGGGGGTACCTTGCAACCATCTGGATCCATCCCCCCCCAAGGGTACCTTGCAACCAGTGTAGTTCCTGGGGGGGGAGGGGGGGTCCCCCGGAAAAAAGGGGTAGGTACACTAACCGCCGCGCCGGACCAGGAACTACACTGCTTGCAACCATTTGCCTGCCACTACACTGATCTCACCCACCCATAATACCTATTTTTAGGCGATTTTCGGCGAAAATTTGGAAAAAGTACCATTTTTACCTCATTTTTGGCCAAAATTGTATCACAAAAACGGTTTTTTCGCCTTTTGGGGTGACCAAAATCATACCTCTCACGCTTCTGGTCCCAACCCCGCATCATACTTCCTCCAACACATGGGCCTGCCACCACACTGAGGTATCCGCTTCTGTGGACCGGGCCCTGTAGTTGGTAAAAAGTGGGCCAGTGCTTCCACTGGCGTTCGGACTCGGCGAACAAACGTCCGTCTAACGGCTCACGGGATACTTCGTAGATCATTATTTTGAGACACAAACCATAGAATATGCTCAAACATCGGGGGTACCTACTGTACCAAGCGAGGGGGATACCTACTGTACTGGTGGGGGCCAGTGTTGGAGGTACTCTGGAGGGTAGGGATCGGCGTCGGTGTCGGAAAAAAGTCGGTGTAGGTACCGACACTACTAATGTCGGTGTCGGTGTCGGTGTCGGTGTCGGTCCACAAAAGTGTCGGTTTTTTTCAGGTGTCGGTAGTGTCGGTCCCCAATTTTTCGGCAGCCAACTACTATTAGAAAAAAAATATATTTCGTACTGATTATGTTCTTTAGTTGTCCACAACATATAAAAAAGCGCCAAGCGCTGGTTTTGAACGACCAATTCCTCATACACGGTTCAGTTTCAATTCTGCAGCAGTGCAACACAACAAGAGAACAATTTTTTTGGAATCAGATTAAAGGAAAGACATGCGAACAGAATGAGAAATATCAATCACGAGTTATTTGCGAAGGACACCGATACATCATTATTCTCCATCACATCAGATACACTCAATTGTACAAGTATTGACACGTGGGTAGCATACGCTTCAGGAACAACAACTTTTCAGCAGTGTCTGGTTTCAAGCGATTTCGGTACTTCGTGTAGATGCTGCTACAGTGCTGCTTCGGTGCTGCTGATAAGTACCGTTTCGCCATTTTCGACAAACGAGGGAACAACACTTCGTTGTTGCGCCACCACACAAAGGGCTAACAAATAAGTTTTTAGGGCTAAAAAAGGCAAACTCGGTTTTACTGTCGGTGTCGGTCATTTTTTCACTGTCGGTGTCGGTGTCGGCGTGCTTTTTCGCCGGTGTCGGTACTTTCCAAAAAAGTGTCGGTGTCGGTGTCGGTGTCGGTCTACATGACCGACGCCGATCCCTACTGGAGGGGGGGATACCTACTGTACCGCGCTCGGAGAGGGGGGGAGGGGATACCTACTGTACCAAAGCCGATGGCCTGGGGGGGGTTACGTACCTAGGGGGGGTTTGGGGGGGGGTTGGGGGGGGGGGGTTAGGTTTTGGGGTGAAAATTTTCAATGTTTTTATTATGTGTGGAATCGTGTGAAAACGTAGTATTTGCGCGCGTAGCGCGCGAATTTTGGGTAATTTGAGGCAAAATCCACTGATTTTACACTAATTTTGGCCATTTTGGTAAAAAATTGGCACCTTTGGGGCAAAATCGGGGGGGATACCTACTGTACCGGGGTGAAAATCGGGGGGATACCTACTGTACCATGCCAAACATCGGGGGGGGTATACCTACTGTACCAGGCGAGGGGGGGATACCTACTGTACTGGGGGGGGGCTACCCCCCCCCCAAACCCCCCACCTCCAACACTGGTGGGGGCTACCCCCCCCAAGCCCAAACCCCCCCCCCCCACCGCCCCACCTCCAACACTGCCCTAAAATACAGCAAGGGGGGCTTGTATTTTTTCACTGACCCCATTTAGGGGGGCTCTATTTTTTGGGGGGTTGTATTTTTTCACTGCCCAAAATTTCTAAAAATTGTCCCAAAAATACCCCTAAAATGACTTTGTGTGATCTCTTTGACTGCCCGTTTCCGATCTCTGATTTCCGACAATACGGTAGCGCTAATTGCAAGAAAAGAAAAAGAATTTTTCAAAAAACAGGTGCGTGGAGGATCGAGGGTGTCATGCGGCGGACACATGGTGCATCATACATGCATAATAAATGCCATCAGAAGTTCTCTGGTAACCGCTGGTATCTGTACTTTTTCGCTCATTCAATTTATTCCTCTATCGAACGACACAACGATTTATCACTGGCCGCTTCTGACAGTGATTCATTTCAAGAGTGAAATCACCATGAATATGCACAACCCGAAAATGGCTTTGATGCTGTCGCTGTTGCTGGTTCTAATTCACCAATGTTGGTTTTCTATTTTACCTTGTTACCTATTGAGGGTTTTTGCAGTGATTTTGGCAAAACCCAATGAACGTCGTGCAACCCAGAAAGGTGCATGTTTCAGCCTTGACTTATGAAATGAAAGATGAGACCGGCTGTTTGGATAAAAGGAAAACAAGACTAGAAGCACCGATTGACATCACTTTAGAAGAATGCAAGACCAAATGCCTGAAACGGGCGAACCAAGAAGTATGGATTATGGATTACCATTTTTCGAATTAATAGATGTATTCACGAAATAACCGGTTGGTTCTACAGAACAGGGAATGTTGCTTCGTATTTTTCTGGACCGACAATAACGCGACTACCTGCGATCTTCGAACCTCAAACACGGGACCAGCGGATGTGATACAACCCGGCACTTGCAAGGCTTTGAAACTCATCGAACGTCAGTCTATGTGGAAGATTACTGCACATTTGAAATATTGTGCTCAAAAACATGGCAAGAAACCGAATTCCAATTTCTCATTCTGCACCTGCAGCCTGTCCAACGCCAAATTGGAGCACAGTTACCTGCGAGACCCAGCCAGACCGCAGCTGTCAGAAGTGCATCACACCAACGGGCGTGTGTGGCATCACATGCCGGCGAGTGTGCGAAAGTTGCACGAATCCAGGCGATTGCAAGGCCGGTCGGTTTGCGGAACAATCAAATGATTTGTGATTTGTGTCCAAAAGTTTTTGTTTTTGTTTCACTTGTCAATGTTGCAATGATCTCAGTTTCAGATTGTCCAGAAACAACAACCATCAACGTCGGCCCAAATCAACACCTCGACCCCAATGCGAAAAAGACCGGGTACAAAGTCGAAGATAAAGTGACAATTGTTTGCAACGAAGACTACCACGTCGAAGGCGGATCAAGTGCGAAACAGCAGGTGCAGTGCAAAGCCGGTGTGAAAGGCACAACGTGGGTGACACCGAAAAAGTGTGTGAAAGGTGAGCGCGGGCATTTCAGATAATTTCCATTGCATGTGTCTGCTTGATTATGTCTTGAATCAAACTACAAAACAGTTTTCGTGAAAACAATAATATCCATTATATCGCCTCTTATTGCGTGATCACGTGGCCCTGACGATATTCCGGTGCACCGCCAGTCTGTGAACACGCAGTGAGCAACGGACAAAACTAGCTGCTGTTGCACATCATTTATGATTTCTTTGACAGGCTGCAAAGACATCGACAACAAACAACTCCAACCCAAAATGATGAGCGTCGAGCCAAATTCCTACAGTAAGCCGGCAGTCACCGAAAGCGCGCAAAGTGATCTGCGACCACAACAGACAACAGTGAACATCAAATGTGATGCCAACCATTGTTGGACCGACGCGGTGACAAGCAAGCGATTCACGTGCACCAATGGCAAATGGACGGGTCTAGACCAAATCACCGCATGCGTGCCGGGTGAGCATAAAGCCCAATGTAAGATGATGTTTCACACAGACACATTTGTGCATGAACAAGATTTTCAGGCTGCAAAGTATCCATGTTAGGCGATTTGTCGTCATTCGAAAGCCCAACAGCCACTATCCATCCATCGACTTCCCCACTGATCTTGAAGTGCAAGAATGGGCAAGCTACCTTCCCAAACGGGGAAGACAGCAAGGGTCTGAAGCAGCAGTCCCTTGATTGCCATTCCAACGGCACGTGGAGTCCACGACAACCGACTCAGTGTGAAGCAGGTGCGCGGATCTTTTCGATAAGAATTGTTGTCTCACACAAGCATGTACAGTGTAATCATGAAAGATCGATCGGTTTGGCCTGTTTACAGCGTGCAAAATCGCTCAACTGGAAAAGGACTATCACATCAACAACAGTGTGAGCGCCAAGGTATTCGTCAAGGTTGAAAAATCGATCGAAGTTTGGTGCAAAGGCCAGGGCGCGTTTGTCAAGATCAACGGGCAATGGGGACAGAAACAGACGGCGAAATGCTTGACCACCAAACTGTTCGCAAAGAAACAATGTGTACAAGGTACAAAAGTATTGCCTGGTAATTGCCGCCGTGCCTTCTCCAATGTAGAAATATATAATTGGTATTGACACCATAACGAGCAGGGCCGTTTGCATGTCGCTCTATCATTGGTTTGAACACTGGCGACTGACCTAGTGCACTATGCCCGTCTGCGACGACAGGTCGAAACGGTGACAGCCAACAAGCCCTGATAATAGGCTAAAAATATAATAACGACCCTTGTTTGTGACACCGGTGCTGCATAATCAAACGCGCACACAGGTTGCGGCACCGACATGCTAGTATTTCAATACAACATCCAACCGGCACAAGGCACTGACCATTTCGCTCCCGAGTCCCAGCCCTGGATGTCGTGCAAGGCCGGACACTACGTTCCCGCCAGCCAAGGACGTCAAGCAAATCTTCGACAACAAGTCCATTGTCGCTGGGCTGACGGCAGTTCGCAGCCAGCTGCATGGGAGCAGGTCATTGTGTGCAAGAAGGGTTAGTGATGGATGCTTAATTGTGTGAAAAGTTACGATTGCGTCACATTTTACGATCTCTGAACTTGATGTGATAATGAAACATCATCTTGTGCTAGGACGGTGTAACGATGCACCGTAGATCGTCAGTACACACCAGTTGCACATGATTGTAGATACAAGGCTCTTCCACGCAAGACTATAGAGAAATGACCGTAGCTTTGTTATGACTGAAGCAAGTTATTCCTTCCAGCTTGTCAACTGACCGACCTACAAACAATGGAGAACACACGAGATCCGCAAGTCACCGAAGTCGTCTACCAATCGGGCTTGGTTGCACAAAGAGATCATGTTCGTGTGGTTGAGAAGTAGATCCCCACACTCAGCTGAGTACTGTGCGCCCATGACTATTCAGGCTACGGTGTCGTGCAAAAACGCCGATTTCGTCTGGTCTGATGCATCGCGTTTGAAAGAAATCTGCAAGATCAGGACTGGCAAACCGGTCAACGAATGCGAACCAGTGCGCGTGGTCTGTGCGTCAAGTGGCCAGTGGCAGACTGATTCGGGCTACAGTCAACTGCCCAAATGCAAACTCGGTCGGTCATGTTCCCTAATGTCGATCGGAGTGGACCTTCGCATGAATCACTTTCTTAAAGGGTGCCTATAGGGCTAAGGGCGGACTTAGGTTGAACACGGAAACCGGAACACGGAAATATTTCCGTGTTCCGTGTTCCGTGAATATTTTTGAGAATCACGGAACACGGAAATGCACGCAAACGGTGCTTTTGCGGTGGTGATGACAAAAGCCAGCGTGCTGACGTCAAAAGCCCGAGTGTTGACGCAAACAGCAACTACTGACACGGAAATATTTCCGTGTTCCGTGAATATAAAAAAATCACGGAACACGGAAACCGGAAATATTTCCGTGACACGGAAATATTTCCGTGCACGGAAATCCATGAAACTGTCTTGTGTGTAAATTATTTCCGTGTTCCGGTTTCCGTGTTCAACCTAAGTCCGCCCTTACAGTTTCGATGAGCAAAAGTCGTTCCCAAACTGCTCATGAACGTGGTGACCACCAAGCCCATGTGCCGCTACTAAAATAGTGAAGATTTTGTATAGTGACCGCATTGGCGAGTCCCAATTGCGTGACTATAAAGAGAGTGGAAAGAGAGTCAATTTCACCCATTGCTACTCAGGATGTCCCCCAAACCCGGTGGCCAACGCACGTCCGCTGTCACGACGCTACACAGTCGGTGAACAAATTGGTATGTTTTCTGCGACCTTTCAAAACCTGTCCCGGAGACCCGGATCCCATCGATTGAGGCCCGGTTATGTGGCCTGGACCCAGTTTAATTTTTGGGCCTAGAACAATACTCTGCAGCAAGCCGGGTCCTACATATTTGATTTGACCCCGAATCTCTCTGAAGGCCGCCCCGGGACATTACGGCTGTACCTTCCCGTGCAGGGTTATGGCAACATTGGTGACAAAAATTTTCTGACAGGCAAAACTGACTGCCATGTACATATGTAGCAATTATTGCAGGCGTGTACTGCCAAGATGAATACAAGATCGAAGACCAAAATGACGACGACGATTTACAACACATCACATGCAGCGAGACATCGAGGGGAGAGGCCGTGTGGTCGGGCGCGACAAACTGTGTGGAAAGTTGGTGCTGGCTGATGTTTCACTGTTTGGAGGTAACGTGCAATCAGCGCACAGACGGATTTAGGTTGTGCTTCACTCAGCCTGAGTACAGCCAGCAAAAGTGCCAACCTTGTCGCAACCACCGTAAGGCACAGACAATCCGGTTCACCTGTATGAAGATGAAGTGTCCCATTAGCTAATGTTTCACCCCACCTATATTGCACCGTCTGCAGTCACGCCGAATCTGACGTGGTTGTTCGTCGTGCTCGGCCTGCTATTCGCCCTGATCATAATCGGCCTGGTCGGTGCTGCCGTCTACGCGACCAAACGACGTCAATGGGCCGAGGCGAGGGAAAAACGGCGAATCGACTCCGAGAACAGACGCATCGCGAAACGTGCCGAAAAAGATGTTGGATTTTTGCTTGTGAAATTTTTATCTTGTTTTGAACTTCAAGATTAAATGTACCTGGTCAGATAGTCAGACGTAGAGATTTCAGCAGACATTGCTTTCAGCTACAAATATTACGAAACGCGCGTCCGCCGGCTGAAGGCGGAACAGTGCCGAAACACGAATGGATCCACCACGGCTACTCCGACTTGGACAGGTCCGTGTTATGAATCATAGGTTATTTTTTGAAAAGATAAAACTCTAGCTTTGTCACGTGACCATCTTTGATGCAGTCATACTGAAGATGACCTGGTGCCCGTCCGTCAAAACAGGTCGAAATGTGCAATCAAAACAAAGTTGCGCGCATACTAACTCGTTATAAAGGCTTAAAACTGGGGCTTAAAACATCGAAATTAAGGAGGATGCTTATTTCCAGCGCCAAGCTGCAAGACGTTGACGTGCCGGTTGCACACAAATTGGAGCCAAATCCAGCGATCGAACGAAACGCCGACAACAAACAGATGGCACTTGATTCGAACACACATGTCGAGTTCACGGTTGGAGAGTTGATGTTTCACAATGCAATACTCTTAAGTGTTACAGCTTACGCTTACATGACATCCGGGTGTGTGGATGCGGTAGTCCGCACCAGATCCGATGCCTGCCCACGTTTCACTGGGTCACTCATTGGGTGGAGTGCGCTAAAATTGCTAAAAATCGCATGTCCATTTTCGTCAGAGCATCCCTAAAACGAGTTTGACCTACCAAGTTTTACCAAGTTTTGACCAATAATAATTCCGTCCACATTCACCAGAACATCGAGGCGCACTCAATCCCCGGTCGTCCGAAGGATCGGTTCCTGTCCGAGTACGGCTACGACCGAAGTAAGGACGCCGTCGCCAAGCGCAAACCACCACCAGAACAAGATGAGGATGAATGGTCGGACGAACCACAGGTTGGAGGAGGAAAACTTGTGCGATCGAAATTAATGAAAAAGTCCTAGTTTCCACAAACTGCAATGATTTGAGTGACCATGATCGAGCGATACTATTATAGCTTTGTGCCCAATCGCCTGCTTCTGATCTAATCGTAATTCTTGGCGATGTTGCTTATAATGACGGAAATCGTCGGGGTTATTAAGCGCATCGAACCTATCACACGCTCTGCTCAATTGTTTTACAAAGACTGAACAGACCAAATCGCACTTGCCGATTTGACATCATGCCCAATTAGTGGCGCTTAGAGACTACAAATGTAATACCGGTTCCTAGATGCTGCTCAGACAAACAAAATTATAAAAACGAAGCCAAATTGCCAGGAGTCCAAGAGCGAGCAGTCAGCGCCGACACCAGTCAGCCACCAAAAAGAACCATCACGATCCAAACCGACTCAGTCTTCATCTTCAACCGCGCAAAATAAATCCCTGTCCAAATCCAAAACCAAATCAAAAAGTGAACGAAAAGGCCCCAAGCAACAAAGCAGAGGATAAATCATGAATATCTGACAAATTCTGACATCCCAAATATTGTTTCTGACAATTATATCGGACTGTAAATAACCTTGACTAACCAACTCCGAAAGATTCAATCGGTATCTCCAAGAACCACACTATTTCCTAAACAGATTAATGCAAAACTGAATTGTCATTTCTTCTGACTCAAAGCAACCAGCATTTTTATATGATACCGACAGCAAAACATGCGCTGCAAAAGTGACCTGATGACCAGTAATTAGAGTGCAGCAGTATACTGATTTCAATCCTTCACGCTATGAACTCAAACTCACTGACTTTATCATCTCATATGTCATGCTCTTGCTGTATAAAAGTAACTGCGTGCATCTGAATCTGCAATTTATTCTTGACGCATTCTTTTTCAGCGTAACTTCGGGATTCGGGCACCACAAACTGAACAAGGCACGGGATTCGCGGATACCACACACTGGAAGGAAGCACCTGCAGGTCCAACTGGTCGGACATGTTGGCATTATGTATTCAATACGTATCATTTTTGGATTTTCTAATGCTTTCTTTTGCCACGGTATGCCCTTACCTAACCCAGAGCAACTAAATTTTGTGTGTATTATTGCTCGTGATCCTAAAAACAATCGCACGCGGCACCGCGAATATTTCAGTTTGAAATGTTGTGATAGGCCCAAACAGCACCTACGCATCTCCACCGCTCAACCAATGAATGGTGGAACACCTCGTATATTTATACGTACAGCGCACCGTTCAGGTGAGGTTCCAGAGACACAGCAAGATGCGGCCACAAACTTGGCCTTGCACACGTCTCACGCACGACAGTGCTCGTCGTCAATATCGAGACACATGTGACAACAGTTACTCTTTTATGATCAACACCGTACATGCGCTGCACTATGCACTACGATGTGCTCAGATGTGATGTTTCACTGCTCTTATTAGGTACCAGTGTCGCACATGTGAAAGAGCATTAGGTTTCAAGCACAAACATGTTGCTGTCAAATAATTTCAATGGCCTCTCATGATGGTAAGCAAAGAGACATTTTGAGAACTAACGACAGGCTGAAAGGATAATCCAAGGCCGGCACTGACAGTGCCGCTCTCCTGTTTCCCCGATTCGGTCAGTTTTCAACCCAAGTTCGTTCGTATTGATTTTAGTGGCAGGTTCGATCAAGCGAGTGCACTGTCTCTCATATTTTTTTCGCAGCACAACCGCTGAAGATAAAAACATCACACTACAACGGTGACAAGTTGTGTTTCTCACTTTCACGGCTCCTTATCTTATCTTCGCGATGCAAAACAGTAGCCGTAAAGCTATAATATCAAGTTTGATCTGTTGACGTATAGTTGTACTTCTTCTTAATATTCAGTTTCAGTTCAGTTTCATTTCGCATTCCGTGGGAGCATTTTATACAAACACGACGTGACAAAACGCACCACCTTTCAATATTTCATACGCAACCGAAGATGTCCCTGCTGGCGAGCGAACGGCCTAGTTGGCGTCTGATGCTCACCATTCTGTGCGTGTCCGCGTCACTGTCAACTCCATTCGGTTTCTACCTGACCGTAGTGAATGTGCCACAATCAATATTCGAACAATTCGTCAATGAATCGTTCAAACATGAACATTCAACGTACATGGAACACACACAGTTGCAGGTGAGTGATCGCGGATGGCCATCTCTGGTGCGTTCGCACTGACATTGAAGGTGAAGTTATACTCGTTCGTCGCGAACACAACGAACACGACGAACAAATTTGTATTGCATTTGCAGCGAGCTGTGTGCAGTTATTGAAGCACTCGTTTTGTGCATTTCTTTACTGCGCCCTGCATCAACACTTTAATACTCGATTTGGTTCATCCTGCTCAATTGGCTCAAAAATAGAATTTGTTCGTCGTGTTCGTTGTGTTCGCGACGAACGAGTATAACTTCACCTTGATCCGGTGCCCTGATCGGCCTGGTCTAATTATTGTGCGATATTTCTATATTTGTACCGATACCCGTAACGTTGACCAGTGTAAAATTGTTTTCAGATAAAATTAAATTAAAGTCTAACACCAGCAGAATCCGTGGATGTCAAAAAAAATCTAAAAACACAATAAGTCGCTTGACCAAAGAACCGAACTGAGCACCAAGTCTGACACCAGTCGCTTTCTTCTGATATCTGTCTGCAAATAAAAAATAGCCGAAATTGCTAAATTTCATATATTTCAAATTCGCAGGCCTTGTGGTCATTCATCGTCAATTCCTTCACACTGGGCGGTGCCATCGGTGCGCTATGTGCCCAGCCAGCTGCCGAATCGATCGGTCGGAAGAACTCGATGTTGATTGTTGCTGGTTGGTTGACTGGATGATGTGTCACTGCAAGAAAGAGAACTTGATGTCAAACTTGATGATCGGATCGGATCCGCCCTTGGTTAATGTAACCTTCGAGACATCAACCAAACACCGCTGTAAGTTCGACCGACTGTAAAATTGTTCCAGCCAGCCAACAAACGTCATTATAACGCTGGTATTGAATAGAAATGCATGCATCAGTAAAAATCTGGAAATACTGTTCATCAAAAGACCCACTTGCGGCCAGGGCACATTAAAAAATCCGATCACCAACTTTGATACAATGACCACAATTTCGCCTGATCCATCAAGGTGTTACCGTGTTGTCGTGCATCGGAACGAGTGTATCCAGTCCGATTCTATCCTTCGAGCTGTTCACTGTCGGTCGCATTCTATCGGGCGCGGCCACCGGACTCGGTGCCAGTTTGCTGTCCATTTTTGTGTCAGAAATATCACCGGTCGCACTGCGTGGATTCGCCGGTGGATTTCAGGTGCCCCATTTTTTGTGAATTGGTTGTACATTTCTGATCCGAAATCGCAGTTTTTATGGGTGACATTAGGTTGTTCGTTGTGGTATCACATTTCAAGTTCTTGCCATCAGCACGAACGTTGATGTACATGAACAAAAACGGACAACACCACGCCAGTTGTTGTTGATCGTGCGACGCGTCTCGTTTTTTTGTAGTTTGCTCATTCGGAACTTCTTTCTTTTCATTCGTTCTCATGGTTGCGTTACCATGACCAGAAATAAGACGTGCACTTACAGTATATTTTTGGTTTATCATATCAGTGCAAGCCAAAGTCCGCACAGTGTTTTGTGAACAACTGATGTATTGCACTCATGCAAATCTCGTATACCCCTTATGTTCCAGCAATTATTCAACGGTGTTGGCAAACTGTTGGGTGTGGTCCTCTCTCTGCGCGGTGCGCTTGGCACTGCACACCTGTGGCCAGTGCTCATGTCACTGCCTTGCGTGTGCGCATTGTGCTTGTGCGTTGGCATGCCCCTGATGCCCGAAACGCCTAAGTACCAACGCGCCAAGTCACAGGATGACATCAGCAAAACGATTCGATTCTACCACGGGCCAGAAGCTGATGTGCAACAAGTCGTCATGCACATTGACAGAGAGATTGAAATGATTCAGGTGAAAGTGTTTTGCCACATTCTCTAACATAACGACAGAAGTGTGACGTTTTTGTACAGGAAAAGGTCGGTTTGCGAACGATTGTGAGCAACCCACTGTCACGCAAGACACTGTTTGTTTCGTTGGTTATCCGAGCCTCGCAGGAACTCACAGCCGTTACGGTAATCGCCAGCTTCTCGACGTCGTTGTTCAACAAGGTCGGATTCGGCGATGCGTTCGCTCAATGGAATACGATCGGTTATTGGGAGATTGGCTGAATTGAATTCTTGGATCAAGTGATTGATTGATGCACTAATTGACTAAATTTCAGGTGTTGTCTTCGCATCTGTGTTGTGTAGTGTGATCGCGTTGGGTGTTGTCGATCGCTGGGGCCGTCGACCACTGCTGTTGTTCGGATTGACTGGTCAGACAACAAATCGATAATTCTCTTGTCGAATGTTCTTGCGAGACGCAAACAAGCTGAGCGCATTTCGCGAATCGCATCATGCCCATTTGCAGCCACGATCGTGTGCAATCTGGTGTTCATGACCGGCTCACTATTGGCCGACCGGCATCCGTGGACCGGCTACGTGTGCATCGCGTCCTTCTACATCAATCAAATACTGTTCTGTGCCAGTCCCGGTCTGCTGTCGTACATCGTCGTACCCGAGCTCTGCGCGCACAACGCACGCAGTCTCGTGACCAGCGCCGGTCAGATGTGTTTTCTGCTGGTCAAATTCGTCTGGGGCGCAACGTTCCTGCCGGTCGCTGCCTTGGTCGGGGACTGGGTGTTCCTCATGTACATACTGCCATCCGTGGCGTGCACCTGGTATCTGTGGGTGCATCTGCCCGAAACAAGGAACAGGCACGTTGATGATATTGCCAGGGACTTGATGCCTGACTATGTGCCAGTTAGGAACAATGATGAGGCCGACGGTAATGATAAGGTAGACCAACCGTGAACTTGCTCAAATTCGCGTTTACCAACATCATAAAACCAACCCACATCTTGATCGATTTCTTACGTGAATAAACAATAAAATACTGGCCTCCTGCTAATAACATGCATTAAAGCGGCCGAATTTTTTTATGCTCGCTTTAATTTTACTTTTGTTTTCCTTCACATGCAGCCCGGAACCCGGAGCTGTATCAAATTAATGTGAATGAACGCGAAAGAGAGCGTATGAACAATAGAATCTACATACAGATTCGGTGGGGTTGGGTCAACCGACACGCCCGGGTGCGCGGGACAAATCGGTCGGGATTTCGGCGATTGACATGCTTTGGGCCTTGGAAGTGTCCTCCGTAAGCTTCACGAAGGCCTCACCGTCCCCTGATAACAGTCCCAATGAGTAGGCCCAGTGTGACCCTGTGAAATGGCGGCCACTATCTGCCGACCGATAACCGTGCCGTGCGCCAAGGTGTTGATATTCGGGACGATTCGGTTGGCTCTTTTTGGCGATTTTGGCGATTGACATTTTCATTCTGGGCATGGGATTTGTGCCCCTCTGACTGAAGTCACCTTCACTTCTTAACCACCGTGACATGTCACCACCCCTAGTTAAATTCAATGATTTGATGACGTAATCACCACGCTCTCGTCCAATTCAAGGTTCAGTGGGTCTTGTGGTACCTCAAAAGCTCCGGACGCACGCATGATTCCCAGGCCCTGGCGGGTGTGATTCACTTTTTTCCTCCCTCCGCATCGCACGCATTCTTTCATTTTGGCGATTTTTTCTTTTCTTGCTTTTGCTTGCTCTCTGCTCCTCGACGCGGAGATAGAATTCACACAAACGGAATCCAGTTGGGCACTCCTTCGATACTCATGACCCAATTCTCAAGAGAGGAACATTTGAGGTTTTCTTTTCAGATTCAGGCTCAGGCTCAGATATTCAGTGGTCTACCCGAAACCGACACAAAATGTCGATGTCAATGCCACCGCCACCGCCTCATTCGGGGCCGTCAACGATCAACACGAGCATGCCGCCCCCACCAACTGCTGCCGCTGGTGGACAGCGAACATCGACCGGCGCAGGCGGACTATTGGGCGGTTTTCCCACTGCTGCTGCTCCTGCCGCGAGCGGTCGAGCAGTGAGTCACGCACATTTATCACAGTTAAAAACCTGAGCTGAATACCGCCACCGCCCCCTCCCGTTCGTTTGACTAATGACTTGACTACTACCGTCAAAACCTAAATACAGCCCCCCGCAGGGTAGTACTTGGGGGGGCGGGTGGGGGGGTCCCCCCAAATTCATCTATCTATCGCCTACGGGTGGGCTCCCAATCCAATTCATCCTACCAATGGGGTGGGGGGGCCGGCGGTGGGGGGGGGGGGGGGGGGGGGGGGGGGGGGGGGGGGGGGGGGGGGGGGGGGGGGGTGGGGGGGGGGGGGGGGGGGGGGGGGGGGGGGGGGGGGGGTGTTGTTTTGGTGGTTGTTGGTTTGTTGGGTTGTGGAAAGAATTGGTTGAGGGGGGGAAAGGGGGGGGGGGGGGCGGCGGGTGTGGGGGGGGGGGGCCGGTGTGGGGGGGGGCGGGCCGAGGTAACCCGGCCCGATTCCCACCTCTGATACCAATACCAGTGTTTGGTATTGGTATTGGGTCTAATTCTGGTTTTTGGGTATTGGGTATTGGTATTGAAACTGGCCTGGTATTGGTATTGGGTTTGCCCAGGTATTGGGTCAAAACCAATACCCAATACTAATCCAGAAAAACCCAATACCAAACCAATACCAAACACAATACCTGACTCAAAACCCAATACCAAACCAATACCAAACCCAATACCAAACCAATACCAGACCAAAAACCCAATACCAAACCAATACTAAGACCAATACCCAATACCAAATACCAATACCAACCAACCCAATACCCAATACTCAATACCAACCCAATACCAAGCCCAATTCCCAAGCAATTCAGTAGTATTGATTTGGTATTGGGTATTGGTATTGGTATTGGGTCTCGCCCGGTATTGGTATTGGGTATTGGTATTGATTGGGTCCCCAATTCGGTATTGGTATTGGGTATTGGGTATTGGTACAGGGCCGGTATTGGTATTGGGTATTGGTATTGGGTGTCAAAAGTGGTATTGTGCCCAGGCCTACTATCGTCAACACTTTTTGATTTCATCTATCTATCGTCAACACTTATGGGCTAATCTATCCATCGTCAACAAATTTTGGGAACAATCTATCTATCGTCAACACATTTCGAACCCAAAATTGGCATTTTTGACTCAAAATGGCTCAAAATCGATATTTTTCACCCCAAATAGGCAAAAAATCGCGCGCTACGCGCGGATTTAGTACATCTAAGGACATTTTCATTAATATTTACACATTATTATCAACTTAGTACACCAGTGTTGGAGGTACTCTGGAGGGGGGATACCTACTGTACCGCGCTCGGAGAGGGGGATACCTACTGTACCAGAGCCGATGGCCTGGGGGGGTTATGTACCTAGGGGGCAGTGTAGTTCCTGGTCCGGCGCGGCGGTTAGTGTACCTACCCCTTTTTTCCGTGCGGCGGTTAGTGTACCTCCCTGGGGGGGAAGGGGGGGAGACCCAAATTCAGGAAAAAGTCACTTTTTGAGGTAGAAAATTTGACCGATTTTTGGCCCTTTTTGGAAAAAATTCTCCATAAAAAGGGTATTTTGGCGACTTTTGACAACATCGACCTAAAAATCACCCATTTTAGGCCTAAAATTGCCTATTTTAGGCGAAAATTGAGGCGGTTAGTGTACCTGACGCGGCGGTTAGTGTACTAGTGTACCTTGGTCGCGGCGGTTAGTGTACCTTAGGGGGGGACCCCCTCCCCCCAGGAACTACACTGCTAAGGGGTTTGGGGGGTTAGGTTTTGGGGTGAAAATTTTTAATGTGTTTATTATGTGTGGAATCGTGTGAAAACGTAGTATTTGAATTTTGGGTAATTTGAGGCAAAAACCACTGATTTTACACTAATTTTGGCCATTTTGGTCAAAAATTGGCACTTTTGAGGCAAAATCGGGGGGGATACCTACTGTACCGGGGTGAAAATCGGGGGGGGGGGGATACCTACTGTACCATGCCAAACATCGGGGGGATACCTACTGTACGGCGGGGGGGATACCCTGTACTGCCCCCCAAACCCCCCCACCTCCAACACTGCAGTACACTATACTGTGCCTTGATTTTTGGCGACTCCCCCCCACCATCTATCTATCGTCAACAAGTTTGGGTCGACCCCCCAAGATTTCGGACTTGGGTCATCTATCTATCGTCAACACATTTCGGGTCCCAATCTATCTATCGTCAACACCCTGACCAAGTACTACACTGGCCCCCCGGAATACCCTAAAAACCTAAATACAGCCCCCCAAGTACTACCCTTGGGGGGGAAGACCCAAATTCAGGAAAAAGTCACTTTTTGAGGTAGAAAATTTGACCTATTTTTGCCCCTTTTTGGAAAAAAATTCTTCATAAAAAGGGTATTTTGGCGACTTTTGAGAACATTGACCTGAAAATCACACATTTTAGGCCTAAAAATGCCCATTTTAGGCCTAAAAATGCCTATTTTAGGCAAAAATTCAGGCGGTTAGTGTACCTGGCGCGTAGGCATGGGGCAATACCGATTTTTTGACCCAAGCCAATACCCAATGCCAGGGCCCACCCCGAATACCCAATACCCAATACCTCAAATGGGACCCAACCCAATACCCAATACTCAGGTTGAGACCCAATACCCAATACCGACCCAATACCCAAAAATCCAAACTTTCTTTGAAAAAAATGGGCCTGTTTTGGGTTTTTCATCGAATACTAAGTAAAATATGACTGAATTTCTCATTCTTCTTAACATTGCAGCTAAAAATAGCGATTTCAAAGGCTAAAAAATTTACATTTTTTCACAATTTCAGGGCTCTGGAGGAGAAAAATAGGGCAAAACAGGGGTATTGGATGGCACCCAATACCTGGAAAAGACCCAATCCAATACCCAATACCAGGCCCACACCCAATACCCAATACCGGCACCAAATACCTGGTATTGGGTATTGGGTATTGGGTACCCAATACCAGGTATTGGGTGTGGGTATTGGGTATTGCCATTGCCCCCATGCCTACTGGTGTACCTTGGTCGCGGCCAATGGTGTAGCAGGGGGGTCCCCCCAAGTAGGTAGGTAGGTTGACGCTCCATCCTGGTGCAGTAGGTAGGTCGCCGCCCGGCGGCTGGTGCAGTAAGTTGCTATTTTTGGCTCAAAATGATATAAATTTGGTAATTTTCACTCCAAATAGGCGAAAAATCGCGCGCTATGCGCGAAATTGGCGTTTTAGAGCACATTTTCATCAAAAATTAGACCTAAAAAATTCCCCCCTTCCTAGCTCGGCCGGTACAGTAGGTAGGTTGCCGCCCCACATTTTGGTGGTACAGTAGGTTTCCGCCCCGCCTGGGTAGCTACACCACTGGTCGCGGCGGTTAGTGTACTAGTGTACCTTGGTCGCGGCGGTTAGTGTACCTTAGGGGGACCCCCTCTCCCCAGGAACTACCCTGCCCGTACGTGGACGCATTTTGCTTCAGGCGCGTGCACCAACGGCCTACATCATCGTCTGTGGTGTCGAGGGCGGTATGGCCGTCGAATTACCATTGGATTCCGACGGCGGCTTGTCGCTTCAAACGTTGCAGATTGAATTCACCGGCGCTATGGGCGTCAAATACAGGTTTGGGGAACTAATACAAACGAAGCAGATACGTGAACAAAGTGCATGTGAGGACGACAGAACGTTAGGAAAGGTGCAGAGTTCTTAATCGGCCCGGCTCGGCCGACCGAGATTTTTATGGTGATTTTTTACAGTTTTATGACGTTTTTTAGGCCAAAAGTTTTTGATTGTTGCGGCTTCATAACTGATCAATTTTACGTTGAAGCTGCGAGAGATTTGAGATTTTTTAACGAAAAAAAATCTGCATTTTTTCTTCAACATTCGTGATGTGTCGGGCCTGGCCTGGCCTGGCCCAACTCAAAAGTTGAAAGCCCCGGGCTGGCCCGATTGAGTCCTCTGAAAAAGTGACACAGCAATCAAAGCAAACTTCTTTTCGTAAGTCCCTGACTACAGTTCGTTCTCTGAGAGAACAGAGAACAAGTCTTCGCGCGTTCATTGGCTGCTGGACGCGCAACAGCCAGTCAGCGTGTTGGAATTTTTTCCGTGTTCTCCCAGAGAACGAAGTATAGTTAGCAGTTAAAATACAACCAGATGTTTACCAGTTCACGATCCGTTGCAGAAATCCCGACACTGGACTGTTTCGAATCATGGCTCCCGAGGAGGGGTCGATCTACCCGCCGCCAGGTGGCTGGGGCACGCACCACTTCATTGCCTGCTGTCCGAAACGTTTGTTGTGGCAGATGTACATGTATTTGAAACTAACTCGAACCAAAAAAGGACAGTTACATATTTTATGCAGCGCGCGACGAACGTCCGTGGGATGAGGCTGCGAGCGGCGGCGCGATGAAACGCAGCTTTGATGGCTCGAACGGAGGGATGGGCGAACCATTCCCCAAACTGCAGTACTTGTCGCAAACGTCGCGGTCTGGATATTTGGCACCAGGTTGGCACACGGTTACCCTGTGTCTTAAATTTTTTTAGTTCGTCTTTTTAGTCGCATACGGGCAGTGCAGTGCAACATTGGGTGATATTTTCGAAACGGTGTAAAGGTCAGTTGGGTGTAAAGGTCGGTGGAAAGTTCGGTCGACAGCTCAGTGTGATAGACCTCGGCAGTGGTGTAGCTACCCCGGCGGGGCGGCAACCTACTGTACCACCCAAAATGCGGGGCGGCAACCTACCTACTGTACCAGCCGAGCTAGGGGGGGTCGTACCACTTGGGGGGGTCATCTGGAAACCGAAATTTTTTATGTCTAAATACTGAAGAAAATGTGGCCTAAAACACTAATTTCGCGCGCGATTTTTCGCCTATTTGCAGACAAATATGCTAATTTTATGCAATTTTAAGCCAAAAATGAATGTTTTGGGTGAAAAGTTAGGTGGGGCGGCAACCTACCTACTGTACCAGGGGAGGGGCGGCAACCTACCTACTGTACCAGGCGAGGGGCGGCAACCTACCTACTGTACCTTGGGGGGGCCCCCACCCCCCCAGCCACACCATTGGACCTCGGTGTAAACTTGAAACATTCCACGTTAATAACAGGCAATGTTTCACGTTTACACCGAGCTACGCCGACCGAGCTTTCGACCGAACTTTACGCCGACCTTTACGCCCAACTGACCTTTACACCGTTTCGAAAATTCCACCCATTTTTGGGGCGAAGGCATTGAGTGATGGCCATCTAACATCTGCCTGTTCTCAATTAAAATGTTCGGAACAAAAGTCGGCCGTCGCAGCAGCGTAGAGAACATTGCAGGCGCAGTTCCAACACCGCGTTCCGGTATGGTGTTGGGTCGCGGCGGGTTCAGTGCTTCGTCGAGCAGAGGTGGTGGCCCGAAAAGCGCTGGTGGTGGAGCCGGTGCAAAAACGAACTGGACTGGAAAAGGACCAACGCCTGGACCGGTCAGCACATTTCCTGTCAACTGTGATGAAGATTGAATTCATTTTAAGATTGAATGACGAATACAAACAGGCGGCGGGCAGCGGTTTCTGCAAAGTGTGTGACGTGCATCTGAACAGTCAACAACAACAGACTGCACATTACACGGGCAAGAAACACAAGGAAAAGATGGACATTGCCGCCGGTAAAGCCCCACCACCGCGGAAAGAGAAAAAGGATGTGAATGATCCAAGTGTGAATTCCACACCGATTGGTGCGTGCATTTTTGTCTTGTGTCTGGAATCAGTCATCGCTTGGATGAGTGAACCGTCTTATTTTTGGTTTCCGGCCGGTGCCAAACTGGTGACTGGGTCGGGTCCAGTTTGGTCACGTCACGTGACTGCAGCGCAGTTTCTGGGGGATCCGGGCGCTCCTGTTCCCCCTGCATGGTACGCTGCCACCCTGTTCCCCTCCGGGTGCGTCTGCTCCCAGATTTTTGCCTAAAATAGGCAAATTTAGGCTGAAATAGGCATTTTTAGGCTTTCCCGCCAGGTGAGCACGTTTGTTCCCCCTCCGAAAAAATTGCGGTGCCGCCTGCTCCCCCTCCGGACCAGGAACTACGCTGCGTGACTGTGAATTCAAGGTATTTTTAATATTAATTTATTTCAGGCGGTGGCGCTGGAATGGGCACGGACAAAACGTTTGCGTCGGACGACGGACAACCGTTCATGGACTTTTCGAAACGCAGTAAGGGACTGCTTTCTTGAGAAGTAATTTGCGATTTACGCCTGGCTGGTTTGACTAATCAAAATTAACCGAATCTCAACTCAAAACTTCCCGGCATTGTCAAAAGTTCAAAGAAACTGAACTTTACGATGAAACAAAATTGTAAAAGTTTCCTGTTTGCTTTCAGAATACTAGAGTCACGCGGGAATGCAGCAATGGCATAATCGTACGTTATGTCATTCCAAAAATACACACGTCGAATGAAACATCAACAATTGTGTTTGCTGTTGCATTATGCAGTCAACCAATTCGATATTTGAATTGGTGGTTTGCTATTTTGTCAAGTATATTTTGTTTCTGTCGGATTTGTATTTTTATGGCTAATCATCTTTTTGTCAATGTCGAACACATCTAGGTTTCCTTAGGAAGCTTTGGGGCATGTTGAATTTTCCTATTTTGCAGATACTTGGCATTTTGTGCGAACGCAAGACACGTTTTTTCTGGCCGCACGCGTCTTGTTCTCCTAAAATGCACCTGCTGCAAAATGGAAAATTTTCCCATGCAAACTCGTTTTTCTCTGATATCCGTCTGATTTTAGTCCGCATTTCAATTGCTCGTTGCTGTAGTTTCGTATCGTAAAAAATATGCCCACTGAAAATATTTTGCAATGGGATCATGCTAGTGTTGTCCCATTCTATTTTCTTTCTGGTTTTTGTTGTTTCTGAAACGCTCTGTTTCTTCAAATATTGTGTGAACTGTTTCCCAAATAAAAATCTGTCTGATATTGACCTGAAGTGAAACACAGAAAACATTTGTATACGTGTTTAGCTGTGTTTCCATGACAGCGAAAATCGAATTTCACATCAATTTCGGTACAAATTGGTAAGTTCAAAAAAAACTTTTGCGCGCAAGCAACTGTTCAGCAAAGTTGAAGAGATCTCCACTTAATGTGACTATTTCTTAGCTTTTCTCTGCAGTTGCGTTGCGTTTGATTGATGTGATAAGTAGGCAGAATCACACAACATGATTCTTTTTTAAAATCTCACAAAGTGTACATTTTCAGGCTTTTGAAACCTACAAACGTGGTTCGATCTGCCCTCGCTGCGATCTGCGATGTGATAATCTCCACAACGCGTGGTCACTTGAATAATACGGGTCTCACGTTCTCATGTGCATTTTTCTCGGTCAATTTTTTTAACGGGTCTCATTTACATGTGCATTTTCTCGTTAAATTTTCTGTGTCAATAAAAATAATGCTCGGTATTTATTTACGCTTGCTTAATATTGCTTTGAATATGGTTATCCAACCATAGAAATACCTGACCTCCCTGTGAATGTCGTTACAATGCCGCTGTAGCTTTCTTGTTCACAGCGTTGTGCTTTCTATTTCCTCGTCAATATGGTTTCCATACGGGAACTAAAAGATGATGTCAGTTCTCCGAAGAAATCGGGCAAGAAGAGGAAAAAAATGACCAAAAGAGCAAGTAGCGGGCCGATGGAACATCCCTGTCCAGATACAAGCAAACCAACGAAAATGAGCAAGAAAAAGGCAAAAGTAACGGTCGACAATCAGAAACCATCCGGTTCGAAAAAGTCGACCAAAGGGAAACGATTGTCAGCTGGCAAAGAGACACCGAAAATGGCATTGTTCGCCAATGGAAATCAGGTATGTCCACAATGTGTGGTGTCTCGCACGGCGCGTAACTCGCTTACCACCAACCTACACTTGTGTGTTGATTTTTTTGTTGCTTGCTTTGCTATGGCGTTTACAACGTTTCGTGTGTGATCGCCCGTTTCGACCTCAACAGACGAGCGGTGTACCACGTCGTCGTCAGTGCGAATGCACCACGTGGTTTCTCCCGCAAGATTGCATCATACGTAAATTTTGCACTCTTGTTTTCCAGTCCGAATCCGACGACGACGACCTCAGTGACATCGATTTGTTGACTGATCAGGATGAACAGATCGATTCGGGTGATAGCAGTTTCATGGACGAGTCGAGTCTGGCTGAGAGGTCGGATCAGAGCGATGGAGAGGTTTGTGACTTGAGATTTTCGGTATTTGGATACACGAACACGTTCATCTGTGTAATGTTGACACCATCGCTACATCTGATCGAATTTCGGTGCCGTCGATTGTTGTCAATTTGATTTTTATTTCCTCATTTTCTCTTTCGCCTTGCAGTTGCCAATCGAGAAGGCGTCAAAGAAGATATTGAAGAAACGGGAAGTTGACAAGTTAGTTCTGTTACTGGGCCGCAATTACTTGGGGTTTCGGCGGGTTTGGGAGTTCCGTCAAGAAAACATCCGATCTGTATTCAGCGCAGGTTTTTATATTGTTTCCAAAACATTTCCTGGCCAGAATAGAGTTTTCCATGTTAGTTCAGTTCAACCGTCACAAGGTCAGGTATCAGTCGCACTTCATCCGATTCACAGTCTTGCGCGCTGAGATCTATAGATGTCCCATTTGGATTTGGAAATTTCATTTGCCACACGTGTCCGCCGTCCCACATTGTCTCTCCCACCACACAGGCGTCTGTCAACAGCCGAATTGGTGACGAACATTCAACAATCCGATCGATACACCCTGCCTTCGGTTGACGATGTTGAATCGCAACTATCGACGGCGCCTGATTTGGGCGTTATCACCGATCGAATACAGAATGTCATCAATGTTTTGGGCGATTTTAGGAACAAACGACAGGAGGACAGGTTTGAGAAGTATTTGTTTGCCATTGGCTATTGTGTGGGTTGCTCGTTTCGTCATGTTCTCACCGACGGCTGGTGCACCAGGACGTCGTCAGTGCGATGGGCAATGGACTAGATAGCAATGTGGACCTTAGAACAGAATTGCAAATGGTTCTGAGATCCTGCACACGGAAACGCAATACATTGATATCACACGCACACACACCTGATTGCTTCTATTCTTGTCGTAGAAGTCGTGCGGACTACATGGAGATACTGAAGAAGGACCTGTGTGCCTACTACAATTACAATGATTATCTGATGGAGAAAGTGCTCAGCATCATACCATTGCCTGAGGTGAGGGGTTACATTTATGACAGTTTGACTTTTTGTGAAACAGGGCTGTGGAACATCATCGTTCATCTGTTATTTCTAGATTCGTGAATTTCTGGAAGCGAATGACGCCCCGCGTCCGATGACAATTCGCACCAACACGCTCAAAACGCGAAGACGGGATCTCGCTCAGGTTGCGGTACTTAGATTTTTATTAGTTTTGGGTTTCTCCAAAATTTTAATCAGTCGTGAAATGGTTAAGAATTTTCCTGAATTTATTTGAAGCTTCCGTTTTTTTGCAGGCCTTGATCAACCGTGGCGTGAACGTGGAGCCAACTGGTGATTGGAGCAAAGTGTCGCTGACCGTCTATGATTCACAAATTCCCATCGGTCCGTGTATGAATGAAAGTGAAAGTGGAATTGTCTTTTTTGACAGATTGGCACTGTTACGCTAGACCAATTAATTCTGCAAAGCTCACTAATATTCCACAGAAACCAAACCTGACTCTTCTAACAAATTGCATGCGAAGCACACTAATGTTTCACCATACCTGATCTATCGGCAGGTGCCACACCCGAATACCTAGCGGGTCACTACATGCTGCAAGGCGCCAGCAGTCTGCTGCCGGTGATGGCATTAGCGCCGCAGGAGAATGAACGTGTTCTGGATATGTGTGCCGCACCTGGGGGCAAGACAACGCACATCGCTGCCCTTATGAAGAATACCGGCGTATTGTTCGCCAATGAATTGAAGGCTGACAGGTTTGTCGAGAAGGATATGGTTCGTTTAGGTTGTGAATTTTGACACTATACGATAGCTGGGAGCTGCCTTAGTCCCATCAATCATATTTAGTCTCGAAGTACTTTCACTGCCAAATATAGCGGAAGCAAAGCAAGACCCAACCGATTCTAATACTTTTGACCGGCCTGTCTATATCCAGGTGCAAATCAATTGTCGGCAATCTGCATCGACTCGGCATCAACAACGCTGTCGTATCAAATCTGGATGCTGTCATGTTCCCAAAGGTGTGTTGACATTCTATTTTGGATTAAACAAAGTAATATTTCCTTTATTGTTCTTATTATTTCAGTTGCAAAGCCACAGTTTTGATCGTGTCTTGTTGGACGCACCATGTAGCGGCACGGGCGTTATATCAAAGGACCAATCAGTGAAAATGAGCAAGGTACACCCACACAAATTCTTCGATTTTATCGGTTTTACGCATGAGCGCAACGGATACATGATGTCAAAATTTACTCTTCACAAGCGCGGAAGATAATTGTTTGTTCAGTAGACAACAGCTGGTTTGGCTTTATTCAAGTTCTATGATCACTGAATGATTCAATTATTTGGTATATTTTGGGGGTTTGTGTGAGAAATGCAACACCACTGGCGCACCAGGACGGTTTTTGAAAGTATACGGTGAAGTTATGGCGCATGCGCCCGTAGTGATTAGTTTCATTCGTTTGTGATATCAATCACTGAGTATCAAAATCGTTTTTCATACATGTCTGGGGCCATTTTTATTCGTCTTCATTCTTTTCGTCGTGTTTCTCTTCGCCTTGCGTCGTGTCCTCTTTTTTTTCGTCGTCTTTTTTCGCGTCGTCTTCGTTTTTCTCCTCCTTTTCTTCCTGCGCCGTTTTCTCCTCTCCATGTTCTTCGCTTTTCGCTCCACTCTCAGCAGCTGGTGTGTCTCCGCCGTCGACCGCTGGTGGCGCTGCATTCGCATCTGGTTGCGCCGCCGCGGCTGGAGGTGGCGCCGCCTGAAATGTTAGATTGTCTCAAAATCCTGACCGGACATCAAACTTGGTGATCGGCTCGGAACGCAAGTATGACCCTGTTCACAGTCACGTGATGTGATTTTTAGTTCAGGTTATTTCAAGATTTGCTAGGTTGGTCCAAGAAAAAATTGACGCGGCCCAGGCAAACCGATCCGATCACCGTGTTTGATGCCGCTCATTGTGCCATACTGCGCGCATACGCACAAAACATTGTGAAGAGAAGTGAAAACGTGAATGTTACCAAAGAGAATAGCCCCGCGGCAACTCACGGCCGGTTGTTGTTTCTTATTCTTTCCGCCGCATCCGGTGATCACAAATAGAAGAATTGAGAGCGCGCCGATGACGCCAAGCAGCAACGAACACATCGGGTCCAGGGGCATGATTGGGTACATGATGATATACTGTATGTAGTCAGGTTACGGTAGTCAACTTGGCATGGATGGTTCAGTCAGTAGAGAGCAAGAAACGGGCAAAAACAATCGAATGAATGAAATTGATAAATTTGTCCACTGGCATGGAATGGGGTGGACACGTGCATTGCAACTGCACTGCGCGTTACAACGGCCTCGCTGATGTTTCGGATTTGTTGGACCAAACTTACCTTTCATTTTACATGTGCTCACGAAATCATATTTCTTCCGAAAAAAATGGTGTTTCATAAAAACTACAAATTTTGCAGGACAAAACCGACGTGCAACGACGGCACACGCTGCAGCGCAAGTTGATCTTGGCCGCAATTGATTCGCTTGACGCAAACTCGAAAACTGGTGGCTACATGGTCTATTCAACGTGTTCCATATTGGTTGGCGCCTCGTCTTGAAATCTATTTGTCATTTTTCTTTTATATTCTTTTATATTTTATGCTGATTCTGATTTCGTTTCTCAGGTTGAAGAAAACGAAGCGGTCGTGAACTACGCGTTGAGCAAACGACACGTCAAATTGGTGCCGACTGGCATTGAATTTGGATTCGACGGATTTGCAAAGTTTGTCCTCGAACTTTTCATTCGCTAATAATTTCGTTTTAATTTCAAGAATTTGTGTTAATATAACTGTTGTCAGATATCGCGAGTACCGCTTCCATCCTTCGTTGAATCTATGCCGCCGCTACTACCCGCACACGCACAATATGGATGGATTCTTTGTGGCAAAATTGCGAAAGTATTCGAATGAAATACCGAAAGGTTAGGATGGATATTCTATTAAATGATAAACGGAAAAAATTAAGCAAAACATGTTTTATGCTAATTTTCAGACGTGGACGCGGCCAAAGACGCTGAACAGTTGGACGGTGAAGCCACAGCCGCTGGGGTGAATGACACGCCAAAGCAGTCAGCAGCGAAAGTGACAAAATCACCGAAAAAGGCTCGCAGACCCGATAGCGGTCCGAAAACGACAACACCTGACCCGACCGCAGACCAAACGTGTATAGGATCCAGTGTGAAGTCAAAGAGAAAGAAGAAGAACAAGAAACGGAACCGTCAGAGTGCACCCGCATCCACAGCAAAATTCCAAGAGGCGGCTGAAACGGAGTCAGAAAAGTCTGCGCTGAAAAATGCTAAACCAATTGCTGAAACTGTCGCCAGTCACAGTGTGGGCCCAGCGAACAGGAAGAAGAAGAAGAATAAGAAACGCAAAAGTGCCCCTGCGACCACCACTGAGACTGTTATCATTAGCAAGGAGACTCCAGAACCGAAACCTAAGAAGCCGAAAACAACACTGTCTCCGCAAACTGACTCAAGCGCTCCATCCACTTCGAAAAAGAAGAAAAAGCGCAAGCCTAAACGAAAGAAGCCAAAAGTTGATGAGGCATCGTAAATCAATCCAACGTAGTTTTCCTGTTTGAATTAGTTTTTTATATTGGAAATTACAATGTTGTTGCAATTTGTTGCCGTTTGTTACTTGTTGCTTGTTGCGTCAGACTTTCTGAAGTGGAAAAAATATTGGTGGACATAAAAATGGCTGATTCAAGCATGATGCAATAATAAGTTGTCCTGGCTTGCTGAGGATCATTCGTTTCACGCGAACCTGAACTCAACGAGTTATACTTTGAATATTTTTTTCATACAAGCGCATCTTACGATGATCGCCTCAAGGTGTCGTTACAGTGCGAATACTGGCAGTATGTCGAAAGCGGACGTGATTGAACTGGATCGAAATCGCTTGATCGTTGATTTGAAACAAGGGTGTGTGTGCTTTTTTATCAATTTATTATCATGTCTGCGACTGCCCTGCGTTAATCTTATTTTTCTGACCTTCAGCAAGTTAGGCGGTTGCGCTTTCGATGTCGCTAAAGCTGTCGTGTCCCATATGCGCAAAGTGGTCGGGCAGGGCAGATACACAAATATAAAGTTGGTGATATTTTGGAGGGCAACCTTTCATGCCAAGCGTCCAACCATGAGCATTTTCAATTTTACTTCAGTGAACTAATCGAGCTAATCCGTTCTGAGGGCCGTCAATTGGCCGAAGCTCGTGCGACCCAGTATGTTGTGGGTAATATGGTGCTCAGAGGTTGGTCGTTTACTTTTGTGATGCTTCATTTTATACGATATTCAATTTCAGTTCTGAAACTGGTGCGCGAAGAACGAATCAGATTGTACAGTGGAATGGATGAAGTGCCCTCGGATCCCTATGATTCACTTCAGGTTTGACCAGTTGATATTTTTTTAGAGATTTTGTCTGCCTTGTCCATGAAATGTTGCTCATTCTGTTTCATTCCATCCAGACCCTATGGGAGTCGCAGGATGCGTCAACGTTGTCAATTGATCGAAACAAACTCAAACACGCCATGATTGAAACATTGGGCGAATACATACAGGCGTGTTCGCAGTCTCGATGGTGTTCGGTATTGCGATTGTGTTCAAAACCAGTTACAATGCCAGCCAAGTGTTTCAGGAGCTAGAATGTGGTGTGGAGACCATCACGGCCCAAGCGCCTGACCACATTGATGATCGGGACACTGTATTGACTCTGTCACACTCAACAACGGTTGAGCAGTTTGCATTAGTGAGTTGATGTTTCATTGCACTTACATTCAGAGATGTAATACGTTGTTCGGCTCCTTTCATCTGTATTTCAGGTTGCTGCGCGAAAGAAGCGATTCCGTGTATTGGTGGTGCAATGCTCGCCCGAAAATAAGGTCAGCCTGCTTGTTGGGGTCACGTGGCCACTGCATATCGCACTGACGATGACCTGGACCTGGTGCAGGAGCAGGCAACCAAAAACATGCTGCACAACTCTTATGCAAAAATTCAACAAAAACGTTCTTTGCGTTGAAGGGTGATGCTCTGTGCGAACGACTACGCGAGGAGACGAAAAAGTCGGACAAGAAAGATGGTCCGAAATTTAGTGGCATTGAATCGGTGCCAGATGCTGCCGTGTGTGCTGTCATGCCGCAGGTATCCATTTTGGGGATCATTTTCTCTTCCATTTCGTTTATTCAAAGAAATATCTTCGCGCAGGTGAACAAAGTGTTATTGGGTGCGCACTGTGTGCTCGCGGACGGGGGTTTCGTTGGTCCAGCAGGTACGTATGCGTTGTGCCTGGCCGCTAAGCGATACTCGGTCCCAGTAATTGTGAGTGAAATCGCGATTATTCAGAGAATACATATCTTTATTATATTAATACTTATTCAACACACAGGTGTGCGCCGCATTCTACAAGCTCACACCCAAGTTTATGTCCGCCGATGACCAGGAGCAATTCAATGAAGTTCGATCACCGTTGGCTTTGCTGTCGTCAGACTGTGGAGGTATATTATTTATCTATTGTGACAAGCAAAGAATTTTGATGCCGCGCACATAAGCTTGTGAAAGTACGAGAAATGTTCTCACAGCTAGCTATGTAGCGCTCATGATCAGTATTGCATCACTGTTACGCAAGATTTGAGCGTTTCCAGGCGTATCATGCCTGAGTTAACGTGGAAACTTTAGGTTTTGAAACAGAACAAGATAAACCAATACTTTAGCCGATCTGATGAGCAAAGTGAACGTGTACAACACGACATTCGATTATGTGCCGCCTGAGTTGGTCAGTCTCTACATTATGCAAACGTGAGTTGGGAACGTTTTTCGTGGAAGAACTTTTTTTGTCATGAAATCCTTTGTTCCGCAAGTCTTTCAGGTTTGCAACAGCGCCATCGTACGTGTACCGATTATTGGGCGAATATTTTCATCCGGACGATATCAGCTGCGCGTAATCTGTATAGTTATGACAGCCACTATTGTGGTGTTGGTTGTTCAACTCAATTGTATCTGTTGAATTTATCATTCTTTTGTTATTTATCGATCGTAATCCGGTTTCGGCGCGACAAGATCAAAACATAAAATCCCAAAATCAATCAATCACACGAATTTGGTTGCAATCGACAACAGTTTGGTCATGTGCGCTTTGTGTCGCATGCGTCTCAACGCGTGTGGTATCGGTGCCAGAATGCGTGTACCCACCAAATTGCCATCTCTGGTCAACAACACCACATTGTTAGTGTCATAGCTGGGCACACTATGTTGCACGCGTTGCATGTGGTTCTTGCATCCAACCACAATCGCTTTGAACACCTCGCCTTGCACGGCCACGTATAACTGGAACGGATTATTTTGTTCTTCCCTTGGAAGTATCAGGACAAGTCTTGTCCACATAAAATCTCTGGTTACGCTTAGAAATCGAGATGTACGACACAAACTACGCCAACACTAGCCTTATTTCGGTGGTGGTGTGGCTACAAAACGAACAGGAAGGGAAAATTCCCATGCACGACTTCCCAAATCAGCAGCCACGCATGAATGTTCATACGACCATCAGCAATTATTTACAGGACTAAACTGTGGTCACATGGATTTACAGCACGCACATTTCATGAAACCTAGAGTTGCTGGCCCACTGAAGTTCAAGAGCGCCAACCAAATCGCCCAATTCCGCTTTCGGCATGTGATCCTTGCGATATCCGGATTTGAGCACTTGGAAACAGTAGGCGGGCCGACCGCTCATCAGCGCCTTGCGGCCGATCTCAGAATTATCGACCACGTTGACCTTGGTGCGTCGATGGATACCGAACGTGGGTGGCCGGGTGCGGTGACGTGACATTTCGTGCCTGAAATTCCAGGGTTGTTGGACGTTGTTGTCCTCAAACCGTTTTTGTTTCCGTAGATTTGCATCACAAGTGCTCAGTGATTGAAAAACGATATCGATTGGTTCGGCCTTGCCTGCGTTTGGAGCATTTGTGTTTGGCATCTAAAAAACTCATTTGCACAAACGTTGTGACAAAGGCAGACCTGACCCCCAAATTAGATACCGCACCGGTCACCGAAATATTGACTTCGAGCTGTTTCAAATTTTTATTGCACTTTTTCAAACGATATAATCATGATTTGCAACAAAGAATGACACGAATCAGGGAGCACTGGTCAAGCTGCGAATCATACGTAATAGGCACCATTGAACACTTTTCGCTTGTCTTTCGGCACATTCTTCTGTTCATACGGACAATGCCGGCACCCGTTGCCGCAACATTCTCCATTATACAACAACTGGCAAACTGTCATCACTTGATACTTCGTCTTCGGGTCTTTGTATGTCAATAGTCGTTTCTGGACAGCGTACAAATGCGCAAAATAGATGTCGTGCTCCTGCGGCGACAGCGAATTGTACGTTTTGGCGGTGATTTGCGTTTTTTCGATCGATCGACAATACAGCACGAAATTGGCCAGCATCACGCCTCCGTCGCCTTTCACCAACGCGAAATGATCACGAGCTGGCGGCAAATCGGCGTAAATCGGTTTGGCAAGCTGCCAGTCGAGATTTTCGGCCAGCGGAAGTTCGTGAATTCGCGCCACGGTCACGTCAGTACCATCGGCGACGATCAGACCCGTTCGATCACCGGGTTGAGGGGCAACGACTGGCGACTCGCTTGTTGCAACCGACATTTTCGTTGATTCACCGTTTTTGTGACCATCAATAGCGTTTGGTGCACTTGTCGTCGTCGAGCAAAAATGACCAATCGGTGGTGTTGTTTGCCTAAAATACAGAAGATCACTACAACCACAATTACTGATCATTTTTGCTCCAACGACATTAAACGACCACAATCAATAGAACAGAGAAATTGAGAGAAAAACTAACACAGGCTGCGGCCACCATCGTTTGTCTCGTTTTTGTGTGACCATGAAATTATGATCGTTGTTAATTATTGATGTTGTTGGAAGCGCAGACCAGCACGAAAACCGTGAAGTGCTCGCGCCAAAACCACAAACCAGTCGTGAAACTGACAGTGATGGCAACATGTTTGAGAGAATAGAATTGGTGGGATTTTTTTTATTTTTTATCGTTTTTACGATTGCGACCGCGACGATTATTGATTCACC
The DNA here is from genome assembly GCA_030248065.1 of Rhynchonema sp. JSB1_4. NCBI lineage: Eukaryota > Metazoa > Nematoda > Chromadorea > Monhysterida > Xyalidae > Rhynchonema > Rhynchonema sp. JSB1_4. The sequence continues at coordinate 11,653 of JASAMV010001447.1, read as the reverse complement.
AAGCAGCAACTGAAACACGTTACGGTTTTCTCGTGAAAAAAAACGGTTTTTTCGATGGTTTCTGGGGGTGAAAAAAAGGGAAAAGCCGATAAAAAACCGCAGCTGCCTGGAAACTGTTTTCAAAAGCATGTTTTTTCGTAGATTACTCGCTGAATTCAGAAAATATTTTTATGAGCCAGACTTTTGTCGAAGGCGCGTGAGGTGCCTTGTTTTGATCATTTGGTTCTTATGAGTTGAGTATCAAAAGCACCCTAAAGTATACCTTGCTTATATACCGCGACTGGCACTGGCTGTACTGACGTGATTGGCCGAAAATACGTTATTTTGGGTTCCCTTATCCTTATACCGTAAAAACCGAAATACAGCCCCCCGGAATAGAGCCCCCCGTAATACAGCCCCCAAAAGGGGTCAGTGAATTAATAGAGCCCCCGGAATACCTAGAGCCCCCCTAAGTGACATCCCCTACACAGTAGTGTATTAAGTCTTGATAGTGGAGTGGTGCACAGCACAGGTACATTTATGCACGCTTGTTGTTCGTTCAGAGAGCACATAATACGCCTCTTATTGACGATATGACCAATAGACACGAATAAATGCGATTACAAGCGAAAAAACATCCTTTCAAACCCCTTTTTAGGGGTTTTTGGGGGTATTTCTGGGAACAATTTTTCATGTTCTGGTCAGCGAATTAATAGAAACCCCCGGAATAGAGCCCCCCAAAATGGGGTCAGTGAATTAATAGAGCCCCCTTCTATTTAGGTTTTTACGATTCAAGATTCATGATTTATCTGTTTGCTACACGCAAAGAGGCCCGAGTGCCCGGCCTGAGGTGGCCAAAGCTCGGCCCAGCCCGAACTTTTGCGTCACATTTTTTTGTCACAATTTTTGCGATTTTGATTTTTCCGAACCTTTTTTTGGTGGAAGAATGATTGCTTTCAATGAAAAAGTTGTCAGATGGACAAGTACTGATCACTTACTTGCCGAATTCGTCAGAAATTTTAGTATTTTTGACAAAAAACACTATTCTTTCAGTAAAACAAATCACTTCAGAGGTTTCGGGCAGGGGGCCCAAACCAAGAGCCGAAATCACGGCCCGACCCGATTGCGCAAGCAAACCACATACCGTAAAACCTAAAATACAAGGGGGCTGTATTTTTTCATTGACCCCTTTTAGGGGGGCTGTAGTTTTGGGGGGCTCTATTTTTGGGGGGCTGTATTTTTTCGCTGCCCAAAATCTCAAAAAATGTTCCAAAAAATACCCCTGAAATGGAGTTCTGTCAGGGTGTTACTGGTCATTATTGAGTGTTTTTAGGTGCAGATCTTCCATAAAAGGCTTTACGTCATCATATACTCAACCACAAACGTTGTGCATAAGGTGTCTTATACAAGAACTTGACTTTACGACCCCCAAGCAAGGAATTCCAAGTTGGGGGCTGTATTTTTGGGGGGGCTCTATTTTTTCACAGAACCCTTTTAGGGGGGGCTGTATTTTTGGGGGCTCTATTTTTGGGGGGGGCTCTATTTTAGGGAATACGGTACCTACATACTTTAAAGCTAAAAACGCCAAGGTCGGGCCGGGCCCGGGCGGGGCCGGAATTTTGGATTTCAGATCGGGCTGGGCCGGGCAGAGGTTACTCGGTCCGATACTACTGGTTTAAAATGGAAAAATCTGAAACGGTACCCGCCGGGATGATCTAAATTTTGGAGGATGATCTTGGGGCCGGGATGCGACCCAATTTTTTCTCTTTTTTGAATCGTTTTCCAGTTCCGGATTCCAGATTATGCATCGGCGGCGGCGATGTAAACTCGAGAGGGAGGGGGCACCAAAGGATTCAATCCAAGTTTCTCGCTCGATTGGTCCGTTTCTGTTCCCGTCATTTTCAACATTCATCCATAATTTCCCATTGGTCATCAATCAATCCGATTGCCAATCAGCATGACCCTACAGAATCGCCGCGAGGAACGCGAATTCCCGCGAACACCAACCGAACCGGACGCGGTCGTCCATTTGAGTCCGCCGACACTCGATTTCAACAATCGACAGCACGAATGCACCATCACCGTCAAGAACGTGCACGAAAAACATGAATGCGCTTACAAAGTTGGTGGTCGGAATGTTTTGTTGTTCTGATTCTGACAGTAAATGATGGTCCTCATCATATCCCACAAAAACGTTTGAGTCACATGACCGTCTGGTAGTTTGCATTCGCACTGACGATGTCCTGGTGCTCTGGTTGCCTGCGAAAACTGAACGACGAAATGAACGAAGATCACTGCTGTTTCCATCGGGTTCAATAAATTCCGACATCGGTTTTTTGCGTTTGCCTTCTAATTCGTACCCCAATTTCAGCTCAAATGTACAAACAACGCCATATTCGAGATCTATAATTGTGCCGGTTGTCTGATGCCGGGCGAGAGTAACAGCATACGTGTCATCTGCATCGCGCAACCGGAGACAACCGATCGATTTGAGCTCGACTATGTTCGTTTTTAAAATTTTTTCTCAAATACATTTTGCTGTCGAATGCAGCATCTGAATCAGATTTGATCCAAGATCCCAGCATGTTGGTTTTGAGTTGCAATGTTCGGCATTTCATAGCATCGAAAGCCTGTGACTTATACTTTCAAAAATATCTATAATCTCACATGAAAATTGCTCTGGGATTCTCCTACAAAACCAGATCATAATGGTATGGCGTATGGGCCATGGGCAATAAAGCCGATTGTTTCTATTTACGCAGATGCATTCTACGAAAATATATAAAGAATTTTTAGATCTTTCCACTCTGTTCAGATTCTCGTAACGGCCGAGGCGCGCGCCACGCACGGCGGCAATGTGAAACACATCTGGAAACGTGCCGAACACCAATGCGTCAGCAAGGGCACCGTGCGAGTGCCGATCAAACACTGAAACCGATGAACTTGAAAACAGAAACGGGGAACAAAAACATACAAGTTATGTACAACCGTACGATACATATAAACTTTTTTATGCTCGGAAAAGATGATATTATATATAATAACCTTGGCAGAATCCTGATATTGAGTACGGTACGATATACGGTAAATTGGAAGTTGTGTTTATGATTGGTTGTGGAAATCTGCTGTTTTACAAACTCAGACTTTGAATCTTGATGTATTTCAGCTGCCTTCAAAATAAACAAAAATCAGCAATCTCAAATGTACTCGTATAGTGTAAAGACCTGTACAGAAAACTATCCCCTTGGTGGCGTGTATTTCAGTCCGAATGCCTTGGTGGCGATCTCATCCGCTTCGAAGTAGAAGTACTCCATACGACTGCCGACTTTCTGCAAAAAAATGAGAGTTTTTGCTATATTTATATCTGTCATGTTGCTTATATATGTCGGTTTCTGAATAATTTTCATTTGTGGGTGGGACCGAGCTTCGTTAATTAATATGCTCGTTCCTTTACATTACTACATGCAACATCAATGGAGCACAAATTAATAATACAATAATATAAAGCTGAAAAGTTATTTTTTCAAGCACCAACTCTGCATCCAACAGCCTTGCTGCCTCGTTGGTCACGGAAGTTGTAGATTGTGTAGGTGTCGGTGGGCACGAAGAGCATGTCAAATCCACCCTCGTCAGTGAGGGTGCACCCGACCGGTTTGATCACACCTCCATCCTCACAGCGATATTCGAATTTCATTTCGCCCTCTTCGTGATACCTGTTCGTGAAAGAAACAAAGGGTTGTTACTGTGTATACGCTGACGATGTTTCGGTGCACCAACAGGATTGTTCCGCGTTTCTGATGACGACAATGTATATTCTTTCCCAGCGCGCTCTGCGCTCCACGGGGTCCAGAAGCATTCAGACCGAGGATTGGCCTGGTGTATAACCGGGTCGGGAGGTAAATCCCCCCAAATGACTCCACACTATAATAAAATACCATTGACAGTACCATTGACATCCAATGACTTTCTCTCCGACGACAACACCTTTGCGATCTCGGTCCACACATCCGACCACCTTGTGCTCCTGCGTCCTGTCACCGGTCTCTTGGTCGTACAAAATCTAAATTTGCTTGTCATTTTATCTTCAACTTTTCTACGTTTGGCACAATGCCACTGTTGAAGAGACACAGAAAGATTCCAACTTCACACTGGTAAACAGCGTCGTCTTTGAAATATCGGTCGCCGGCCACCAGACGTGTTTTTCGATTCAAACACCCGATGCAACGCATTTCCGGGTTCCCGCCGTTGCTGTAGCATTCGTAGGTGAACTGCGCTTGTGGCTCCTGGAATACATGAGGTCAGGCTTTGCGACATAATGCAGTTTCCGACGGGAATTGTGAACTGTTGGTGAGTTTGAAACCTATGGATGAAACTGAAGCCATACGCTGCTCGTTGTACATAATGGCACCAGTGAAAATTTCGGATGTCGGAACCCCAAATTCTAAATCCTGAAGATGTCGCAATCGTGAACATTGGGAAAGACCATACCCCTCGATCGAACTCACATCGACTTTCTCGCCAAGTTTCAGCCGTTGTCCCTGATAGATGCATCCCTTCAAGCACAACTGTGTACCATTCCATCGTTCGATACACTGCCACCAACCGTCGCCTTTTTCCAATGTTTGATTCACTGCAAATCGACGATGTTCCACCAAGCAGCCGGAGTTCTTCACTTCCAGATAGGTGCGGTCGTATAGGACCTGCCTCTTGCACGTGTACCAGTAGGGGTACTGGAAAAGAAGAGAAGAACTTATCAGAGTTGTGTTTTTTTTTTTTTTGTGGTGGGGGGGGTGGAAAAAATTTTTTTTTTTTTTTAATTTTTTTTTTTATCCTGGTTGTGTAACACTTTGGTATCAATCGCAAACTTCAATTAGGTGGACTTTTCGAACGCGATCGAGCCAATAATAGATTTTCGATTCGATTCTCAGTCTCGCATCGAAATCTGAACACCGCTTCCAGTCGGTTTTCGATCGCGATCAAAAAGTCTTAAAAAATTAACCGATCACTACTACAACAGGAAGACGTATGTATGTGCGTGTACATATGTATGTGTGTCGTGTGGCCCCCTCGCTCAATGAAACTACAGTCGACCCTCTTTGTAGTGCCATGAGCGGGACCAGGCCATTTTTATCACTGTACAACGAATAGACTATTCATACAGTTCGATCCATATGCTTTGCATGTGACGAGAGATGTACTGTATGTATTTGTTGAACTTGTAACAAAACGTATTGTGGGTCACGAATGTGCTTTGAACCATCTCCGACATAAAATTGCAGAGACACCACAATACCAACAAATATGCAAAAAATCTGGTGTTTAAGATTGAGTGACTCTCATTTTCGCTCATTTGTGCCCACTGCTAGACTATTTTTGGTGCTTGCCTCGTGATGGCTCAAATTTTTGTCAAAGGCGATAGGTTTCAGTAGTTAAGGTGCCGCTCAGAAGACAAAGTATGTCACTTATACAACAATAAAGAAATGTCCACAACAAAAAGAGGTATACGTATGTAATGTAAACGCATGAAAATTCAGGACCTGACACGTCTGTCACTGCAAAGAAGATTCCAGAGAGTCGCTGTCAAGAGGGCTTAAGTGCACCAACCTCCGGATGATCCCAAGTATCGCCCGGGTAATATTTCTGTCCCTCCTCGGTGACACAAGCCGACGGCTCAAAGTACAAGTATCCGTCTTCGTCCCGGATGCATCTGAATTCGAATCCCCCTTCGATGTAGGTGCCACGGATGTTGATCTGTCTTCCGTCGTCATCGATACAGCCCCGGGTCTCCAAAACGCCCGAACGGCATTCGTACCAGTACTTGCCTGTAATGCTGTAGGTATTGTTTGTATGGTATTGATGATTCCAAAGCATTTATACCCACAGTATCAAACGTAGGGATAGGATTGGATTGAGTCGGATATGACTTGGTCACGTGACAAACGGCTTTGTGTTTCTGATTACTGATGCAAACAATTTGGACCAGCATGCAGTTGTTCCCAGAAGCAAACATTCACGCCATTCAGAATTGGGGTGACATCAGTAAAGTTAATCTGGCATCCAGCGGTGGGTGTTGGTAGGCTTTGCGGCTTGCCTTGGAATAGTTGCGAGACTGCCAATAGTGCTGGCCACATGTCCAAGGCACTGAAGCTCGATGAACAAAAAATCTACTCACCCCTGACGACTTTTGTGAATTCCGGCCACCATCTGGCCGTCTTCTCCCCATTTCCATCCGACCAGCACGAGTTGGGTGTGCGCCGTGACGGTGCAGCGCTGGCAGTGTACAAGCACAATAGGAATGGCAGAAGGAGTGATGATTTGAACCACATGCTGATTGATGACTGTTGGGGCTGTTGGGGCAGTGTTGTTGAGATATAGTACCCACAAACGTCCTGTTCAATAAAGTTGGAATGTTGTAAAGTGATAGGGTGGCATTTTCGAAACGGTGTAATGGGTGTAGGGGTGGTGTGAGGTGGGTGGGGGGGTGGTGGGTGTCAGCTCGGTGTAAACATGAAAGATTCCACGTTAACAGCAGGCAATGTTTCATGTTTACACCGAGCTGACACCGACCGAGCTTTCGACTGTGCTTACACCGACCTTTACACCCAACTCACCTTTACACCGTTTCGAAAATATCACCCATAGTCTTTTAGAGACTTTGACATACACCTTTTATTAACTTTGGGCGCCAAACATCCGTTTCATGACATAAGATACCAACATGTTTGGACATGTTTTCACAGCTCAGGCGATCGGCACAGATCTATCTGTCACCGAACCGTTATCTGAAACTGTCTAAGTTCCGGTTTAAGTTCCGAAGCGAATGCAAATGATTGCAAACTACGTACATACATAATATCAGCCGAACGAACGCTTCATAAAATACCTAATGTATCATCGTAAATATAACGAAATATACACAAAAATACTTGTAGCACTTTACATGTTCATAAACTTTGTTTCGTTCGATTACACGAAAACAATTGATAAGAAATCAATAAAACAACAACACGGGCGCAATAAATTAATTTCGCCGAAAAAAAAACACGGAAAAAGCAATCGAATTAACGGTCATTCACTTTTCGAACTGGGTAGCACGCACTTTTTTCCGAAAATGTATTGATTTCTAAATTTAGTGTTTTTATGACGTGTATGCGTGCAAAAATTGAAAAAGTGAGAGCACTGCCTGGACCTGCCAGGTATAGTGTTACTATCAAATCAAGAAATCATAAATGTTTGAAAATGAAATTGAATTAAAAGTATCGTTTTTACAATGCTCTGTGAGCGCAGCATCAGACTTGGCAAGTGGGTTGGGGTAGTGCACCAGTTTCGATTGTGAGCATCATTTCATCACAAGATGATTTTTACACAAAAAAGTTTTCTAATTTCGGTCTGAAAAAGTGTTTGTTGTGAAATCGAAACCGGACCCAGCTTGCCACCGATGGTCTTGAACCAACGCGACATGCGCGCACGTGCAGAAATGCACTTCCTCTCCAGAATTTGTGTACAGTAATTGTTCGGGTTTTGCACGCAACCAACTTTGATGCACTCAGGAAAGATTATGCGTTTCTGCGGCGATACGTACAAGCAGCAGTCCACGTTGTAAATTTTACGTAGATTCAGTCAGTCGGTAAAGTACAACTTGATTGCAATCCAATCAACCTTCAAGGACATTTTTTGCAGAGCCCTTAAATTCTGGACCAACGGCACACAAAAAAACCAAACGCATCTGATTTTCCGGCCATGTTTTCCGATTCGCTATGGTCGAGCTATAATGACACTGAGACACGAATACCATGCGTTACATCATGAGAGTATCATTTGTATGTTTTTGACAGAATAAAATCTGGTTCTTTTCATTGCATTCTTAAACCATTTACCCAACTTTCACTCAACGAGTGTGTTTACATGTTTGGGCGTCAATTTATTGGCAAATTCATCGCGTTTTTATGTCCTTGTTTGTGATTTGGTAACGCACCATTTCACCCTTCCTCGAGCAAAAACACCATCGAGCAAACGTTCAACGTCATTTTCTATCATCTAAACGCGAAACGGTTCACTCGGTGTAAAGACAGTTACATCAATTCTATGCATAATTATCAACGGTTTGCGTGTTTTTACATGCGTGACAGACACAAAACTAAAAGCGCACTTCAGTCACTGGAGTGGTCTTGAACATGTCCCGGCATGTCACTGGGAACGGATATCCAAGGAAGCATCTAACGGGAAGTTTTTTAAGGCCTGATTTTATGCGTATGATCTGTGATTCTGATACAAACCATTTGAATCCTGATCGAGACTGAGTACTTTGCAATAACGTGAATCAGTGGTGTCGTTGAGAAATCGAAATTTTCCCATACCTAGCCCAATTTTCGGGAAATTTCCCATACATACCCCCAAAAATCAAAACTTTCCCATACCAGGGGGTTTCTCTAAGAAGTCAAAAATTTCCCATACCCGAGGGTGGGGTTTTGAAAAAATGACCCCAAAAATCTTCTAAAAGTGCCAAAAATTGGTCAAAAAGTGCTTAAAACAGAGTTTTCTTGCGGCAGCAAGCGATTTTTGACATTTTTGGACGAAAAATGGTCAGTTTTGGTACTTCTCGGGGTCAAAAAGTCATTTCTTAGGGGTGCTTGTTCCAAAAGTGAAAAATTTCCCTTACCCCATACGGCCGATTGCCAATACCCCATACCAGGGACCCCCCAACCCCCCTAACGACACCACTGACGTGAATGTACTGTAGCAGTGCAAGTTTTTGACCAAGGGAAAGGGTTTGAAACATAGTACATAATGTAGCACAACATAAAAAGCTCGTTGAATACGAAAGGGATACCATGGGCTGGGTGAGCTCAAGTGGATCATGCGGTATACATTAGTAGGGCGCAGCTCGCTGCGGCTTACTCAGAAATTAATGCCGATTGGTGTTGGTATATCATTTCGGGATGGTGCCCACCAAAGACTAAAGTCACTTTAGCTGAACCAGAAAATGCATGAGAAAACGTATGCAGGTGTGAGAAACAGCTGTCCGAAGACAATGGGTTTTGAGTGTTTGGAACGCGAAGCTCAATGTTTGCCGTTGCAGTGCAACGTGACTAGTGTCTGTGGAAGACAGAAACAATATCAGAAAAGCAGAGCGATGCCAACCTTCTACAATTCTTTTGATTTCGACCTAACTGACATCGATAGGCACAAGTCGCACACGAAATTCACCGACGATTTTACCACCGTCCTGGGCAAGAATGTCAGGTGCGCAAGCAGGAAGTGGGGTTGTGATGGGCTTATGGGCAGACTAGCGAGCTTCGCAAAGGTCACTGGGAACGGATATATCCAAGGAAGCATCTAACGGCACAGGCTGGCGGTGCATCAGGTCATCGTCATTGCTTGCCTCATCACCTGAGCACCAGCTCACACAAAACAATATCTCGTTAAAATCCTAAACGAGATGTTTCACAATGCCCCAGATTTCGTTGGCGAGTCCAACTTGACTATCAAGACGGCAGTGCACTGGTCGTATGGCTGCATCTGCAACACGCCACGAACGCTGCCATGGACACCCGGGCAAAGTTCAGGGTCTATCTGTTGAATGCCAATAACGAACAGGTAAAGCAACAATGGTATTTACTTTATGGAGGAATAATAATACGGAGGCATAAATATCAACAAACACGTTGCAGGTGCGTGGAACAAAGGATGAGTCGCCAGCTTTTCGCAAGGAAGCCTACCTGTCGCTATCTGATGCCCCAAAGTCGCTCAAAGACCTGCGTCGTGATGGGTAAGCTCGTTTAGTCCTATGTTATGTATGTACGTATGCAACTAAAAACTTTTCGTTTGAGTGCATAATTGTGTTGACACTTGAGAGGATGTAGTCGGGTCCGCGTCGAATTTGCTGCACACATTTAACCGCAACAACCACACCACTGTGAAACATCAACCCACCAGTCGTCATAGCCGGCCGTTCCAAGAATCACTGTATGATTCACTGATATACACCTTTTCAGTCAAATGTCGATCAGAATCAGTCATCAAATTTCGGTAACCACCCAAATCCACTTGTCAGATTCGTTCGGTACGGTTACGTCCTCAAGCTGACGATCGAGCTCGTATTTGCCGATTCAGCAACGGGCAGCAGCAGTGGCTCATCCACCCAATCATTAACTGCGTCTGGTGGACCGCCAACTAACGTTGGTGAGTGTGTACTTCCTGTCTCTTTTAAACTTGTCGTTGTATACTTTCTTGTTTTCTTTTTCCTGCTTTTCACTTTAGGCGGCAATCAACCGTCTTTTGCACATCATCTGATCTTACCCAGCCTCATATCGATACAGATTCAAACGCTTGCATTACAACGTCGTGTTCTAGGTTAGGCCCGGTGGTGGTGATGGTTCACTCTCTGTGTATAGGACTCTTTAGTGATTCAAAATTTATAGGTCCAATCACTTTACCGACGGAGACGCCGTACTCTGACGATGACTTACCAGCCATGTTGTTCCAAAAAATCGAAATCGAACCCACCAAACGATCCATGAGTGACATGACACTTGTATCGGCCGATGGAGACCGGTGGGTGCACAGCGGCCTCTTCAGAGTGATTTTAAGAAATGGTACTGTAGTCTCACTCACAACCGGGGAAAACTCATTCATCTTGAAAATTTCGTCATCGGGAACTAAATCCCGTTTGAACCCTTTGCGACTACCCTACCCTATTCAACAAAAAAGGTCGGCAACATGATAGCCAAAATGTCCGTTTCTCATTAAGTGCGACCAACATTTGAATTCCTCATTCGCATATACAGTAGTTGTTTCAGTTTCTACGTGCACAGCGACGTTGTGTGCTCGAAATCGGACCTGTTCAATCGATACTATCACGGAGACGGGGATTTCATGGAGCGACAGGTGTGTTTGTCATTCTAAAATGCTCGATGCTGAGCGTGATCTTTGAAAAACATCTTCCACATTGAAACATCACCGAATGTCAATCGCTGCCAGCTTGGGCGAAGGTGGGGAAAGAGGGAAACGATGTTTTTTAGTGCTGTCTTTTCTTTTACCTGCCGTATAGCTGGGTAAACAAGCTTTCCACGGCTTCCCAGGCTGGCGAGCTCCAACTGCGTGACATCAGTACGTCCATTCTACGCGACGTGCTACGCTACTGCTATCTCAAATGTGCACCACCCGACATGGCACACAACGTGCTGCAACTGTTGAGCGCTGCCGAATTCATGCAGATGCACACGCTCAAGGCTGGCTGCGAAGGGGAGATACTGGCGCAGTTGCAGTCCAGCACCGATCTGGTATGCAGGTTGTGTTTGTTTCTGAAACATGGTTTTTGAACAGCACGTCAAATAAGGTGCCTTGTTGTGGATGAATAAGCGAATACAGAAAAACAACTGGGCTGATGTCAGTTGAAGGATGGAATATTGCTTATCACAGGATTATTCCGTTCTAAATACTAAAATTGCCTGAATTATAGGTGTACCCACCCACAGTATGCTACGTTTGTTTTTTTGCTCCTTTATTCTGAAGGTCGAGCGATTTTGATTTTTACCACTTTCCTAATTTACTATTTTGATTGATGTATTTCTATAAACGAATTTTAGTTTCAGAACGTCGAGCGAGCGGTGAACTTTCTGATCGAATCCGATCGTTACAATCTGCCATCGGTGCGTGAGCGGGCACTCAAGTT